>JBBPNB010000402.1:0-19611 GCA_038090635.1 Rubroboletus satanas
ATTTGCCAGAGATGTTCAATGGGATTAAGGTCTGGAGATTGTGCTGGCCAATCAAGAACCTTGATACCTTGAGATTCCAGCCACTCCTGGGCTCTTTTAGAGGTGTGCTTGGGGTCATTATCTTGTTTAAAGACAATGCTCTCCTCAGGGATTCCAGATTTTTCCATAGTAGGCAGCAGATTATCCTCCAAAATGAAGACATACTGCTCAGCATTCATCCTCCCTTCCACCTCTGCAAGGATTCCCACTCCATTCCAGCCCATGCATCCCCAAATCATCAAGGAATCTTCTTCAAACTTTATTGTCCCCTGTATCTCCTTGTCTTGCAAAGGTTTTCCTGCCACTTTCCACACATACATCCTTTCATCTGACCCAATCCTGTTAATCTTGGTCTCATCTGACCAAATTACTCTAGTCCAGTCCTCCATAGTCCAGTGTTGGTGCTTGAGAGCCAAGGCTCACCTATATTTCCTATGCCTAACAGACAAGATTGGTTTCTGTTTCTTGACTACAGCCTTTAGAGATGCAGACTTGAGCGCATTGCGAACAGTTTGAGAAGAGACAGGAGAGGAGAGGGTATAATTGATGAGATAGGTTGCCTGGACAGCATTTTCAACCTTGCCAGAGGTAATACTAGAGACAATTCTCCTTCTATCAGTAGGAGAAAGTTTGGAAGGAGGGCCTAATTTGATGTTTTCCTTCCCTGGATGCATCTCATTGATAACCCTGGACACAGTGGACTTTCCCAGACCAGTTTGGGAGGATATTTGCCTAGCAGAAAGGCCAGATTCAGAGAGACATGGGATATTGGCTCTAGTAGAGACAAAATTGGACTTCATGGTGAAATAGGGTTAGTTAGGTGGTATCCCTGCCCTTTATAGTGCTCAGGGTTATGTAAGTTACATAATGAGACAGGGTTGAAGCACAGGATCCATCAGAACATTATGTTATCTACCAAATGATGACTGATAACATCATGGTCAAATAAGTGTCCCAATGACATGTCATTTTAATATGGTTGTGTCTCAGTGCCATGGCAACCAAATCACATGACTAAGGGCTCATCTTCAGGGCAAGGGTTAGGGCTATTGATGACCCTGCAAGGATTAGAGCTAACACATTGTGGTTCACTTGCAAATGTCAAGTCTTTCAAAAATGGCCCAACATTGGGACACTTATTTGAGCCACTGTACATAGAAACATAGTATTTCAAACCCTGTAGTTTACTTTAGTGACCACTTACTGAGTACTCTACAGGCATTTCACATAGCCATGATATGAAGTGATGGGAATGATTGAGGGAATGTGGATAAATTGTTGGCTAGTACACTAGTGAACTAAATGACTGAATAATATGGTATCCATGAAAAGTGCAAAGAGAGCCCAGCTCTGAACAATGCTGCTGAGCAGTGAGCAGGAGGCTGGAACAGTGGCATAAACTGGAAAGAAAGGGTGCACTACCCAACCTCCACTTAGCCAAAGATACAGATGTAAGGCTCTGTGACATAGTGAGGAACTAACAGAGTCATGGAGCATCACACCTACTAATACATATGGTACATGAGCATAGCAGTACTGTAGTTTACTTCAATGACTACTTTTATTGAGTACTCTATAACATTTTACATAAGAACCTGTCGGATTCCTGGTGGAACTCAACTCGGACCCAGCTGGAACATCCTTGCCTGGAGTGGATGTCAGGGTTGCCAAAGAAAAGGTTGTGGAACCATCCCGGACAAACTAGTACTACTATAATACTACAGTTATAACTTCTCTGCAGACATGCCGAGTCAGTGGGTTCATCGGGCTCAGTCAGGGTTGGCCTCGCCGTCGACACACACACGGAGTTATAACATACATCAAATTTGCCCTGATGGGCCAGCGGGTCGGCGAGCCCTAGGATTGAATCAGCCTTCTCACCGATATCTGCCATTCGAAACGTCGTCGACTTCTTTACCAAAAGCCTGACTCTGTGATATAGCCATCACCACTTTTCTCGGGCATCACAAGCAACAAAATCAGACGGTACACCGCCCCCTAACCCAATCTCAAAGCGAACACGCCAACCCCCCTACCGCCCCTCAAACATCATACCTCATGAAACAGCTTTCTGAACCCTAAAAACGACCACGCACACCACAGCATAAATAAAACGAGCCACAGGACCAACGGGGACGAGACCAACGTACCATCCAAATCCCGACGATCACACATGGACGCCAAATCGGCCCGCTGTAAATGCAGACAGGTCGTCTTTAGACTCTCCCAGAGCGTCGACGACGTCACGCCGCGCGTATCGTTCATACCCGTCCCGTCTTCGATCCCATCGCTATCCTGTAACACGAGTGCGTCTAAGATGTGAGACGCTGCTTCTTCGTAGCGCTATAAACATACAGCAAAAGAATGGCATTTAGAATCGAGCGTCTAGAGACATGGGCGCGCACACACTGGACTCACTCGGAGATTAATGCAGGATATGCCCAGATTGAATCTGTGGGTGGTTCAATGTTTAAGAGGTGACTGAGGGAAAAGGACTAGACGACATGAAAAACGCACCTCGCGCGGATATAAGCAGGGTGCAAGTCGAGCGCTCGAAAATAATATTCGAGGGCATCTGCAGCTTGCCCGTTGTTGGCCATCGTCGCCCCAACGCGGTTATACAGTAACCAATCCTAAAGGGGTACCCGACGAGCGTCAAAAAAAAAAAGGACACAGGAACGTTGTAGCACACGTACGTCCGGCCGAACGGCCAACGCCGTGAGAAAACAATCCACCGCCTTGGCGTATTCCTGAGGAACAAGGGTTGATAGTTAGAAAGCGCAAACGGTGGTGACTTTTTTTTAGACGCACCTCCGTCGCATTTAACAACACCGCCAACGCAACCTGCACGTCCGCATCCACACCGCCCTCCTGCTGATCCGCTTCCCTCGCCATTTGAAGTAGGACGTCGATCAAACCCGTAAATTCACCGCGCGCGTCCGTGGCCAACCTTGTGCCCGACACGATCGCCTCATATTTGGGGTTCCGCAACACCCATTCCCGAATCGCGTCGTACGTCCCCAACCGATGGTTATCGTTGGTGTACGACACGGCGAGCGCGAGCCATGTATGGAGATGGGACGGGTCGAGATCGATGGCGCGCTGAAGCGCTTGAATGGCTTTCGCCTCGCGTTCGTTTTCTTGTTGTTTCACGCCAAGCTCAAACCATGCGGCTGCATTGGTCGGATCTCGTTGCACAGCCGCTTCTAACTCCAAAACACTCTGCCCAAAAAAAAAAAAACCAAACCAAACATCAGCCATGCTGTTCAACCCCTTCCATCTTATTTTTGATGGGTGTGGCAATGTTCTCCATTTTTCCACAGTAATGAAATGGGCTAATGTGTACGTACCTCGTATACCCGTTGCGAATGAGACATGTGTATGGCATGATGCCGCGTCCTCGTCGAGTCCCCGAGTAGATATGGATTGTTCGTCTGAAACTGGTAATTCGCAACCAGCTTCACGCCCGTCGTCGTCGCCTCGAACGCATCCCAGTCGCGTTGCATCCCATCCCACGCATTACTCCCTTGAACGATGGATACCGTGTGCGCAGCTGGACCCGTGTGATGTGCATTCCAGTATTCGGTGAAATCTGCATTTTCCTGGCGGAAGTACGCCTCATGGGGGTCCTTCGCTTGATGCACGTACGCCGCATTCAGTTCCTCTGAACCCTGATACGAAGGAAGGAATTGTGATTGTGACGAAGAGGAGGATAGACCAGCCATGTCGTCATGCATCATCACTGCACGTCCTTTACCTTTCACATCCACGGCCCCGGTCATCGCAACATCTTTTGGCACGATGTTATCCTCCTCGACAGTCACCTCGCCGTCCCGCAGTTGACGCATGAGATTCATAAACTCGCTTTTCTGGAACTTGGGGTTCTGCTCGTGTTTCACAGAGTCTATCACCTGCGCCGCAAGCTGAGCCATTTCATCAGCAGGCACCGCACCCTCCAAATCTTGCCGATGTTCTTGTTGTTGTTCTGGTAGAGATTCAGAGAGTACCGGCACGGAGGCGTTCAACAAGGATTCTTGCGACTGAAACTCCTTGTCCCAAGATATCTCTACTCAATGAACCGGCGAATCAAGCGTGTCTACCACACACGTCAACTGAAGACTCACGGTCACTTTGTACGACGTGCCGTTGCGCAGGACCAGCCATCGTACCCGTCACACCGGCAATCATGTTCATCCCATAGCCTGCATACGCCGGGCTCCACGGAAGTGCACCGCCTGGAACGAGTCGCCAAGCCGAGAGAAATAAATAAAAATTGACGACAGGCACGGAAAATAAAATGAATGGACAAAAAGAACAGGTCAGAGAAGCGCGCTCCAGACGCACTGTGCATTCCCCCCATATGAGGCGACGTCAAATTCTGCACCCGGTCTTGCTGCACCTCCACTCGCGTCGCCGGTATAACCTGCGCTTGGGCGTGTCCCTGTACATGAGCCTGGGTGGCCGTGTGCGTGTACGTTTGGGACGTCGCCGGTTGACGTGTCAAGAAATCAGCAGCCCACGTTACGTTCGTCGCGCCATGGATCTGCGCGCGTTGCACGGGAGCGGCAGCAGCAGTAGGCACGGCAACAGGCAAGGCGTCGCGCAACCTAGTCACATCAAATGGCTGCGCCGGCATCGACATCACCGACATGGGCACCTGGGAGACATGTGGCGCCGGGGATGGTCCAGCACCAAAGAACCGCGCCGCCTCTTGCTGCAACTCCGGTACGGAAGCGTGCTGGGATCGGAAATGCACCTGATGAACATGGAGACGAAGACGAATGTGTAGTATGCATGTGCAATTCAGTCAGCGTCGCCGGTCATTGAGTATATATGCAAGGAATGTCGATAGTCATAATAGGGATAGAATCGAAGATGAACGAATGGAAGCAGGAAACGGGAAACGGAAAACGGGGACATGTGGAGCCGGTCGACAGAGATGAAATGACATACCTCGCCCGACAGAGTTCCCCGGGAACGAGATGGCCCCGCGACATCCTGCACAGAACGCACGTATAAGCACAATCATTCGAGAAATGCCTCACCCAGCTCCACTGGGTGCAGCCGGCAACCCGGGCTCCGCTACGGACACACCTGCTGCGCACCCCGATCCTGATCAAAGCGCTTCGAGATATTCTGCAAGGGATTCGAAGGCCCACATTCGGCTCCCCCACCCACGAGCATTGAGAGTGACATTGTGCCTGTGCGAGCGATGGCGATGGTAGGGGTGATTGGGATTTGCGCGAATGATTCAGACTCGGAACGATTTTGATGTTGGCCACGATATGGACAATAAGCACACACAAGCCGTGTCAAGACGGACCGTGCGGAAGGAAAAGTAGAAGAAAGAAAGTTCGAATCGACCGTGAATTGTACATGCACGACGCTTCGCCTGTCTAACCTTGCCGATACCCGGCAACCCGGCAACCTCTTTTTCTCACGTGTTTTTAACTAACGTTCACACGGTCCCGCGAAAGAGAAAACATACAACGGCCAGATCAACGCCTAAGCCGCACCTAAATATCGACACAGGATATTTCTCGTATGAGCTCTCATCATGTTTTGTCAGGATAAGGTATGTGGGCACTGGCTTCAAGTTTTGGCGAACCTTTTGACATTGGTTTGAACATGGAATTGAGGGTTAGGGCTAGATTTGTAATATTTTAATGCAGATGGCAGATTACATAAATTATGAACCCCCAAGTAAGTAATTCAGAAACTTTACCTCCTCAATTCCCAAGGCTGGAAAAAGTGTGGGAACACACCAAAAAGAGGATCTTTTTAACCCAAAATCCTAGCGCAAAATTTGATGTTTCGGCAGGAATGACGCACTCCAAGTAAAGGCTTCTGAAAAATCCTTTCATATCTGGTATTTTTTCTTAAGTTTTATCTTACAAGCTGCAAATATTGATGGCAGTTGATGTCGGCACTCACGCAAACAGATGCCGAATTCGATCTCCGCTCGGCACTGCTTCGTCTAGTGGTGAACAGCTACAAGCTGAAGAGTTTCTCATACTGAATAAAGATCTCACCAAAGTGAGTACTGATTGCTAAAACTTGACTGATTGATTGGATCCTGACGGTGCAGGCGTATTCACGGTAGGCCTAACCAGAATGCTCCTTTCATCCGTCGGAAGGATAGGATAACATTTAAAACTTGAAAAGATGAAACAGTTACCCTGGGTAATTGTTACATCTTTTTGGCCAGATCAAGTCCTAGTTGTTTGACACAGTAGAAAACTGGGGGAATACATGAGTGAGTAGCTACTCCTTTATAGTCCACGACCTGTTGTTTCGATACTATCATCGACAGACTAAGCAGTCAATTGAGCTCGATCACCGCTCAACGTGTGTCCACATTGGATCCTTAGCAACTCGTTGCATATATGAAACCGAGGTTGTCTATCGAGATCAGACGTGAATGTTACTTGAGATGGCATCGAGGTATGTACTGTACCGTATACCCGGAGGGCGGCGCAACAGAGAGCAGCGATCCAGCAGAGCCACCTGCCGTCAGACGGTCAAAGACGGGTGTCTCGTCGACCGGCAAGACGTCAGGTACCCCCCCTCGACGCTGAAAAGGGGGAATCTGTGCGACGACGGATCTGCGATGTATATAATATGCCTTCATTCTTGTTTTTGAGTCCGTCCAATGATTGTTCCCTCCCGTGAGATTCCGAGTGCACCGGCCGCTAGTGGGCCCTTACAAAAGTCTTTGCTTCGGATGTCGTGCGAGACCTGTTTTTTCTGCTTCTGCTTTTCTCCCTCTCTTTTCGTTTCGCCTCGTTCCTCTTGAAATAAAACATGAGCTCAGGTAGAGTGTCGAACGTAGCTTGCCTTGGCGGCCGCCCATGAGCCCAACTCACCGGAGGAATCTGATCTGACATTGAAAACCTGAAACTCAGTCGCGGCATGATTCAATATTTCAGCGCTACGTCCATCTGAGCGTACAATGAGCCATTTTCAGCATCGGATTCAACTTTGTTCAACCTCGCAGGACCTCGTGCGGACAAGCAAGAACAGCGAGCGAGGAAAGCATGTGCATTGCAAAAAATTTGTGTCGACTTTGCACGAGACTGGATAGCATAGTACGGTGTCTGTTACAATTATGAGGTAGTATTAGTCTATACTAGACCCATAAGAATTCTTGCCCCGTTCCAAAAAAAAAGAAAAAAAAGAAAACAATTAGGACGTCATTCGAATGGATACAACGTGCGCCGAAAAGGGGGGGGGATGAAATGAAATGAAAGATTGTTACAAAAAAAAAAAAAAAAGTAACGGTGTTACACCCACGCAGACAAAACGATCAACAAAAAGAAGAAAAGAGAGAAACAAGGGAACCAAAGACACTCAAAGGAAAGGAATACGCATGGGGAAACACACAAGTCTATACTGTTCCGTTCGTCCGGCAGGCACGTCATGAGTTAGTCGCATCTATGTCATGTCCGCAAAGAGTAGCGCATCCGCAGCAGTGGACCAATCAACTCGCCGGTGGCGTCTGCAACATTTTGGTGCTACTGGGACCAGGTCGATTCGAAGGTGATGGTGGTGGGTTCGCCGCCAAAAGCCCTTGTAAGGGTACATGTGATTGCGGTGGCCCCTGAGCCACCTGAACCTGCGGAACTTGTACCGGGGCTTGCACTTGCACTTGGGCCTGGGCCTGAGCTTGCTGTATAGCCTCGACGGCCTGTCTGCACTCGGCTCCACCCTCCGAACGCACTGCAATACGCATTTGGGTCAGTTAAGGTATTCATAAACCAACGGACGACGCGTGTCCGAATAGCCACTCACGATGTCGCTGTTATATGATAGATGAATGAGATCCAAACAAAGTGGAGTGCCACACCAGAGAAGCATTTCATGATGATCACTTACGTTGAGTGCATCCAGACGACTGAACGTCTTCCGACAACCTTGGCAAATGTTTGATTGGGACCGCGTAGCATGCAACGCTTGATGTCGTCTGTAAGACAAGTGATAAGTCGGACACGCCATCGCCAACAGATCAACAATCGAAACAGGAGCGTGTCTCGAGCACCCCACAAAGCCCAATACCATGATCGACGGCCACTCACTTGCAATCATGCTGCCTCGCAAACCCCTTCTTACAGTCCGGATACTCGCACACATACGGGCGCTCCTCGGTATGGGATCGCAAATGACCTAATAACAACGCACGGATGAACAGGGACAATAGCGCACACACCACAAGCGCCACGGACCTCGCAGATTGAATCGACGCGTAAACGTACTCCCACATCCCGGCACGGGACAGATGAAATGAGCCTCATTCCTCCTTCGACTCGCACTCGCCGCTTGGGTCGCAGAGGTCGTCACTTGCTTCTTCTCCACCTGTAAAATTGGGGGCAACCTCGGTACTCCACTCGAGGAGGGGTAATGGCCTGATACATCGCCAGGCGGGGCAGACGAGGATGCGAGCGCTTGGTGATACAACTCGGCAGCAGTGGGCGTGTAATAGGCCGTTTCCTGTTTTACGCCATCGGAGGGTGGCGGGACCGGCTGCGTCATCGAGGGGAGTGGGGGCTGAGCCGGGGTGGAGGGGATCGGGTAGGGCGATGGGTGGGATGTATGACGGAAAGGGGAGTTGCTGTGACTGCGCCTGTAAGCATGACCGGGGGGATAATGGGCATGCTGTTCGGTAGGATCGTTTGGACCAGCGCCAGGAGGAAAGGAGGGCGGGTGGGCGTGAGCGTGAGGGGGCGAGTGCTGCGGCATGTTGGCGAGCTGGGGAGGGTAAGTCAGATGCTCGGGGTCGCTGTTGTGATGGTTATAGGATGGGAACTCGTGGCTGACGGCAGGGTCGATGGCAGGCTGGCGTTGCTGTGTCTGTGTGATTGGATTTTGCCACTGAACCCGTGTTTGAGTTGCGGGATCAAGGTCCATGGCTTGGGGTGGGCCCTTTTTATTATTTAGGCGAGGGAAGGGAAAGCTTCTTTTTGATGTGAAATAAGACAGGGCTAAGAACGTTAATGAGCGTTCTGTAGAGAACGTTCGGGTCTTTTTTGGAGTGGAGACGCACCGCAGCGGTGGGGCCTTTTTGAGAGAGATAGTGTGACACAGCCGTGGACAGGGCAGGCAAGCACGGAGGAGAAGGAGAAGCCGGGGCGGAGGAGATCACGCTCGTGGAGGAATGTCAGCGTGCTCGACGTTGCATCCGACCGTCCGACGTGGCTGTGTCTCCATTTAGCATGCAGCGCCGCAGCACCGCCCCACCTTCCAAATCCGGTTTGCTTGTTCAGCACCAAATGCAGTGTCGCCCCCACGTCATCACGATAACGTACATTCACAGTCACTACTGACACTGGCCTTCAAATATGTGCGCGTCGAGCAACCTCCGTCGTCGCATCAGCTCAGTCTCCGTGATACGCTGCCCCGTCTTCCCATTCCCCGCACGGGGCGTACCACTCCCACTCTCCCGCTCTCGCTGTCCTCCACCCTCGGCCCCCTCGCCCAACAGCGACGGCGACGATTGCCCTTGTTTCATCTCTATCACATCAGACTGCCCATCAGAGCTGCTCCGCGACTGAGTCACCGGCGTCCCACTCCCACCGCGCTTTCGTGCGACAAACGTGATCCCCGAGTCATCCGTCTCTGTCCCGGATGCGAACGGACTCGCGTCCACTTTCCCATTGCCATCTGCGTCGCTATTCTCGGTCGACGGTGCGTGGCAGATCGGTCGCTTTGTTGGCGAGCGAGAAGCCTGAGGCGAATTCCGCCTCGTCTCCCGTTTCTTCTTCGTCCCTCCCCCCTCCATCGCTTCGACCACTTTGCTCGTCCTCTCTTCCTTGCCCGAATGTCTCACAAACGCGTCCTCTATCCAATCCGCGAGATCTTCCACCACTGCCTTGGTTTCGCTCATAAGCGTCATCATCTGTAGGTAACCATGGCTCCAGTCCGAAAATAGCACCATCTGTACCCAATCATCTTCCGTTTCGCGGGCAAGTTGATCTCGCTCGGCGATCATTCTGGCAACATCGTCCTTTGGAATATCATCCAAATGGTCCTCCGTCATACGCAGGCCCTCGCCAAACTTTGCACTCTTGCCTGCCAGTACGAGGTCAAGCTCGGCTTTGCGAGCCCGCTTGGCTTCCCGCACCCGCCCTGCAAAGATCACAGTGTCATCCACGAACGGGTCCCTCTCACCGCATTGCATCAGCAGGGGTGGGAACTGCGCCAGGAGCGACGACGGCGTCAGGATGGGAGAGATGAAGTAATCGGTTGCAAAGTCAGGGTTTCGATGCGGTCCGATGTACAAAATCGCCATAGCACGCATCTGTCAAGTCCAGTGAGCACTCGCTACGCCCAACAAACGACTGATCCGGATGTGATGTATTCACAGACTTACGATACTAGGAGAAATGATACGGTCCTGGAAGTATCCAGTGCGGCTCGTCATGGTTAGTCTTGTGCCAATATATTCGCGGTTGTTGCCGATACCTTTGCCGTTACGGCTTCCACTGACAAGCGTGGTGGCCTTGAGGTTCGCTTGCGTGACAGCCGCTGACAGTTGCTCCTGCTGCTTCTCAAGCACTCGATGGAGTCCATCCGTGTCCGAGGAGACATCCTTGTACACAAAACGTACACGCTCCTCGATGGGGCGATCCTCCTCTCTCACAGGTTTCATCTCCCCCTCCTCACTCTCAGAGTCCGCCCAAGACTCGTGGTCATCGTACGGCACCTCGAACGATTTCACCGACGACTTGCGTTTCACACCCGTGTGATGTTGTTTCGACGGCAGGTCCTCTGACCTTCCGACCAGATCTTGCAGTGCGTCTTTCCAGCTCTTGTGCCTCTTCAAACGTTTTGTTCGCATGCGGTGGTCTCCGACCATGCTCAACGGGCTGATATGCTGCAAGTGATTCTTCTGCGATGCCAACTCGCGCATGCCAGGGAGGTCCCCTGTGGATTGTTCGGTTCGCAGGACTCGGAGATTATCTGGCGACATCCAAGAGGTGAAGTTAAAGTCCAGCGCGGCATAATTGAGCACGAGGGACAACGGCGCAGGAAGCCTGGCCTCTCCGGCGGGGAGGGCAGCATTGTGTTGCAAAATCTTGACCATGACACCTACAACAAGCGTAGCACCACTGTTGAACATAATGCACGTGTATGAACGGGATGGAAATAACAGTGCAAGACTGAAAGGCTTACGCCGAGTCCCCAGACAGGATTATATTCAGCTTCTTACCCGACATGCCAATACATCTGCCGGACGTTTCCGCAAGAAGTCGGTAGAGATCAAAACACTCGTCCATTGCGAAAGGATAAGGGTCTGGGAAGAGAACGCATGGGTAAGCATATAGTAAGATGAAGAGCAAGTGGACCATCACATTCGGGAGCCTTTCCATAGTCAACGGCGAGCACAGGTTTACCTGTTTTAAGGGCCCAGGTGCGCAGTCGTTCATCGTGATGGTCCGGTGACATTGCCACGAACCCGCCACCAGGAAAATCGAGGATGAGATCCGTGGTGTTATGAAGCTGTGGCGCAGATGGCGCAAAGTAAATGTGGACTGTGATTGGACGATCATATGTTGAAGCAGTAGGACGTGGGAGGAGGATCTTTCGGTGAAGTGACATGATTGGACTCTGGGCTATCAATCGAAGCTGACAAAAATGGATCGGTGTCAAGTCAAGGGCTCCTCGGATGGACGATATGGATTACATATGGATTAGCTGTCTTCTCCCATGTGACTCGGAACATTTCAACGGTGGGCACAGCCCTGAATCGCCGAAGCTAGCCATATACATATGAGCCGGGTAATTATGGGGACAAAGGACAGTGCGAACCTTTTCATCGGCCTCGTTGGCGTAAATGATGTAGTAGATTGAGAACAATATAGAGCAGATATCCTTGAGCCATCTCGGACGAATGGACATGGCAGTCGCAAAACCAGCATCGAGGCCGGTTGCGATCCAAGTGGCACGGTAATATGAAGGGGAATACTAGGCGGGAATGAGAAAACATTACCCAACGAATAGGGTGGCTGAACCCACGAGTTGAGCCAACGGCTCAGGGGCTGAGAAGAAGAGAAGAGGACGTTCATTCGCGATTACGAGAGAGAAGGGTGGCGCTTACAACCAAGGCCCAGGATCTTGTCGAGATTTTTGACCGCATACACGGTGGTGAGGGCACTGACGATGATTTGCCATGGGGAGAAGCGTTCTGTCGGGCGAGTTAGGAGTGAAAGGATGCGAGATGAATGCACGTACGGAGTTTCCTGTTCAACTGTCTCAGCCACAAGACACGCGGTCCTCCGGGGTTTCCATTGGCGAGTCTCCAGACCCAGAAGAAGAGGACGAGGAAGACCTGGGTCGCGGGTGTGGGGTGAGCGGGTGTGGGGTTTGGAGAAGAGACATACCTGGGCGCGTTTCCAGGAGGGGCTTGGACGGCCGAGTAGATGGTCAATCATGAAGCATGGACGTACGTGGGGAGTGGTGGAGTCTTATTATAAGGATCCGTCGCCAACATCGCTCTCTCGCATGTGATTATTCGCCCGCGCGGGGCCTTTCCTTTTCGGGCGAACACAGTCGCAACTGTAACCACGTGGCCGGCTTGACCATGGACGCACTCAAGTCCATCCGCATACTCGAACAGGACAAGATCGACATCGTCAACCAGCTCCTGCTCCCACACACAATCCAGTATGTCCACATCCAATCCATAGAGCAGGCCCACGACGCCATCAAGTCGATGAAGGTCGCTTCGTCCGTCTGTTGTCCCCCGGCGCGCTCATCGCTCGACAGATCCGTGGCGCGCCCGCCATCGCAGCCCTCGCATCGCTCTCGATCGCGACCTCACTCTCGACGGCCGTACAGGCGACACCCCGCCCCGACTTTCTCGCCTCGCCTTCCCTGCTCGAGGCCTATATCGCACCGCAGCTTGACTACCTCTTCACCGCTAGACCCACCGCTGTCAACCTTGGCGCGGCCACGCGTCGTCTCGCCAAGCTCCTTTCCCAGGCTGTCACCGCATACCAGCAACAGCCCGAGCCACGGACCACAGATGCAGATGCCGCGCTCGCGATCGCCAAAGACATCATCGCAGAGGCCAAGCTGATCGGGGGCGAGGACAAGGCCCAAAACATCACCATGTCCAAGTTGGGTGGCGACTGGTTGCATAAGCGGATCGGAGGGGAGGGAAAGTACCTGAACGTCCTCACCGTCTGCAACACTGGCTCACTCGCCACCTCTGTACGTGGTCGATTTTCGACGTTGTTTCCATCAGATCGCATGTCGAGTTTACTTGATGCAGGGTTACGGGACCGCGCTGGGA
Source organism: Rubroboletus satanas (assembly GCA_038090635.1). NCBI lineage: Eukaryota > Fungi > Basidiomycota > Agaricomycetes > Boletales > Boletaceae > Rubroboletus > Rubroboletus satanas. The sequence continues at coordinate 13,331 of JBBPNB010000402.1, forward strand.
TTCATTACATACCTACACGAACAGGGACTCCTCGAGAGGGCGTATTATACCCAAACAGCCCCGTATCACCAAGGATCTCGGTGACTATCCTCCGATAAAATCCCTCCCCGGTGGACTCACGCGCGCATGTAGGTTGACCGCCCTGGAGCTCCACACGCTCGCCATCCCCTCCACCATGATCTGCGACACCATGGTCGGCTCGCTCTTCCAACACAAACCCATCCACGCCGTCGGTACGTCCCCATTCATCTAGATCTCGCTCGCGCTCGTACTGAAGCGTAAGCTTGCATGCGCTCGCTATAGTTGTCGGCGCCGATCGTATCGCAAAGAACGGCGACACCGCAAACAAGGTAAACGTCCCAGCTCTCCACTCGTGCCCACATCTCATCTACCTCAATCACTCAACGACGATAGATTGGGACGTACAACGCCGCCGTATTGGCAGCGAGACACAAGATTGCGTTCATCGTCGTCGCGCCCACGAGCACCGTCGATCTTGCCATTGCTGACGGTTCAAGGTGAGTACCGTAACCCCTCCCCTCCCGCCGTGTCAGCCCAACTTGACTCCCCGCACACAGTATCCCGATCGAACAGCGACCCCCGCTTGAAGCCTGCCTCGTCCGCGGTGCCCTCCACCCCCCCACCTTCGATGCCTCCGGCAACAAAGTCCAAGCTCAAGTGCTCATCCCGCCCAGCGCGGTCGGAGAGACCGAAGGCGGAGTGTATAACCCGAGCTTTGACGTCACCCCTGCGGAGTTGATTACGGCGATCGTAACGGAAAAGTATGTCGCTACGAAACGGGAGGGCGAGGCGAGCTTTGACCTCGTGAGGGAGGCAAAGGAGGTGGAATGAAAACACGAGGAGATGGGGTGAGGCCCAAGTGGACAGGTGGAGCTTCAGCTTCAAATTTCTGACGTCGTGTCATGTGTTCATGAGAGTTCTCGGATACCAGACACCGAGAAAAGTCCGACTGCGCGAAATAAAAAGATAAAATATATATCGCACCTATGTACAACAACAAAAAGCGTTGGTCACCGTGCACGGAACTGCTCGCCTCTTCGAGATCCACTGCGAGTAAAAAGGAAAAGAAAAGAAAGAAACTGATGCACCCACTAGACTTTCCTCACCGACGTCCTCCGCGCACGAATCGTCATCCTTCTCTGCAACACCGGGATCCCAGATCCCTTGACAGGACTCGGGCTCGGGCTCAGATTGAGACTCTCGCTTCGGCTCGAATCGGACCGGGCAGGAGATCCCCGCCACACAGAGCGGGCGAGTGGCGACCCCGACCTCGACCCCGACCTGGGCCGAGACCTCGACAACGACAACGAACGCAACCCACGCAGCTTATCCACGAGCCGTTCTCGTTCCGGGGACATCCCCGAGAGCGAGAGCCGCCTGAGATGTTTCGCGAGTACGGGAAGCATGCTGCGTCGGACCGACGGCGTGCCAGTGCCGGTGCCAGTGCCGGTGGGTGGGGTCGCGCAGAGACTCAGGCTTGGAATGAGGCTGGGACTAGGGGTAGGAGGCGTCGTAGGCGCAGGCGTATCGTTCGCGGTGAGCGAGGAAGATGCAGAGGCCGAAGCCGAGGTGGTGAACAGGGAGTCGTTGGACTCGCCCAGGGGGATCGTGCCTGTGCTTGTGTCCGTATGTGCATGGGTGTCTTCGTGTTCACGTCCACCCCGTGCATGGGCGCTCGACTCTGACGTAGACACGGACGTAGACACTGACATCGTCATCGACATGGAACAATCTACGTGCTCGAAAAACCGAGTGTCGTGTGCACACGTCTTCCCACTCAAAGGCTTGCAGGCAACAAACCCGTCTGTCAGCGAGAAGGGCGTATCAACCCCATACTTGGGCAACGCACGGGCATCGTTAAACGGGGTGTCCTCGCTGCTCGTCGCCTCGCTCGATGCAGGTGTATCGGCGCCAGTGCTCGTCGCGAGGTCGGAGAAACGCGTCATGATGTCGGGCGTGTGGAACGCCGGGGTGTCGATGGATTCGTTTCCTGAGATGTCCGAGTCGGGCGCTCCAGTGGGACGACATGCACGGATGGGCGAGAACGCGGAGAGACGGAAGGAAGAGCGGATCGGGCGTGCGGGTGCGGAACCCCTCGAAGCTGTCGAGGGCATGCGACGGTGTCCATGTCCTTGAGATGCACGTCTGACGTTCTAGAAAGGAATATGAAATAAAAAGGCGCTAGTGAAAGATGGGGCACAGAAACGGAATGCGAACCTGAAGGAGATCTTGGCTGAGGGTTACGGGACCGGTTTCGGGGTTCGTGTGCTGCTCCGTTTCTTCTGCAACCGTTGGATCGATAGAAGAAGATCGCGAGACATTTAGGTTTATGCTGCCGAGAACGATGGACTGGGAGGAACTTCTGGAGGAACGGCGGAGCGAGGTAGACAGAGTGGATGGGAGACGTGATTGTATGGTTGGCGTCTCAGTGGTAGAATCCCTGGGAATCCGAGAAATGCCTGAAAGGTAGGAGAGATATGTCGTCGAAGCAGAAGACGAAGACGAGCAGGACGACGAGGAGAGTCTTAGGTCGTCCTGAATAGAAGGACGCGGACGAGATGCAAGAGAACTAGCGAGAGTATCCAGCGCTGATTCCCTCCGCTGACCTCCGAAAACGTCACATTCGGTGTTCTCTGAATGCCTGACTGCACGACGGCGAGCAATGAGGGCGTTCAACGCACCCTGCCTCTCTGGAGAAAGGTCTTGACGAATGGATGAAATATCCGAAGGGGAGGGTGTGATGGTGCTTGCGTGTCGATCGCCTTCCTGAGCGAGTTTCTTCCAGAACTTGGACCTTTTCTTCTGAGACTTGAGTTCCTTGCGAATGCTCAACGTCAAGTTAAGCGCGGACTGGTAGTGCTCGGGGGTACGTTCGTCCGTGATGACGGGCTTGAGCCTAGCCAAGAGGGTGGTATTGTCATTCGAGGCATCCTTGATAGCGTCCACGAGGATATCGTCCGGGGATCCGTTTCGTGACTGAATGACTTGACAAATCAGGTCGATGGTCGAGCGAGGTATACCAACGTCGACCAACATGGTGCAAAAGCGCTGATGTCTTGCCTCGAGCTTCTGGATGGTCCTAAACTCGTCCATGGCCCGTTGTTGGTGGCGCGCACTGTGGAGCATCTCCGAGTAGAGCTCTGTGCGAGTGTTGAGGAGGTCCGCACGGTAGTCGGCGAGGTCCTGTTCGAGGGTCGAGTGTTCGTCCTGGAGATGAATGAGCTGCGCTTCCAATTCGATGATCCGGGCGCTGAGCTTGTGCATGGGATCCGGACCCAGTGGGCTCTGAACCGAGTCGATGGGCGAGGCGTAGAGCTCCCGGGTGGGGTCGAAAGAGGGGAGAGACCCTTGCAGAGGAACGAAGACGGGGGCGGTGACCCCCGCCGAGCCTGTCTGGAACAGCAACGTGGAGACGTCGCCCTCTGACTTTGTCCGACGGTTGAGGAGCCGGAAGAATTGCATGTCGAAGGGTAGAAAAGGTGAGGTAGGTGGCCGAACTCACTTTTATGGGCAAAGGAGGCTGACTCCTTGGGACTGTCAGCCATCTGCCAAGTCCGAATAGGACCGAACGTCGACGAGGGCCAGCGGGCATCTGACCTAGCAAGATACGACATATATAACTTGGCTTGTTCCCGGATGTGAGCGGTCCGGCTCGGAGAGGACTCATCCGACCTTATGACCCTCGGGACTGCCAATGATATTTATGCCACTGACCGCCATGGCTGCCCACCTCCGCAGCCATGTCGGACATCCTTTCCTTGAATCAGCTCATTGCACAGAGAGTCCGCGAGCACCCTGACCTCCAAATCCTTGGCATCCCCAACAAGAATTTCAACGTACGTCTCTCCCACCTCTCCCCTGACACGCCCCAGCTCCGAATCCGCATTCCAGTACACAAAGTACACCACTGCGGAGCTCGATGCAGCCGCCTCTCTCCTCGCCAACCATCTCAAAGACACCGGTGCCCTCCCTGGTCGCACAAAAGGCGATGCAAAGAGCAGGCTCACCGTTGGCCTGTTGGGTTTGAGTAACATCGACTACGTCGTCACGGAAATGACTTTGTATCGCATGGGCTACTGTTCGTCCGTCTTCACTCCTCTGCACAACTCAGTTTTCAACTCCATTCCCCAGGCGTTCTCTTCCTCTCCCCAAACAACTCACCATCTGCGATTGCACACCTCTTGACCGTCACCAATGCTTCCCATATCATTGTACAGAACACACTGCCCTCTTCTGCCACTGCCGCACTTACTCACCTCACTGACCCGTCGTCAGTATCGATCATTCACCAACCTCCTTCCCACGTGTTCGGACCCGATGCACGCGCCGCACACCCAGACAAGACCCACTGGGACCCGGCTCTCAGCCCCGACGTCGAGTTCTTCCTCCCCGTTACCATCATCCATTCGAGTGGTTCCACCGGCTTCCCAAAACCCATCGTCGCGACCAACAAGGCCGCCGTCGGGAACTGCAAGATGAACTTTGGCCTCACCAGTCTCACGACGTTGCCCTTGTACCACGTTCGTCTGGTTCCTTTCCTCCTCGACTTGACGTTCTGAACTTGAACTCCTCTTCCAGGGTCACGGACACTCAAACGTGCTCCGAGCGTGGTATGCCGCGAAACCGCTCTATCTGTTCCCAACGGGGTCTATTCCGCTCACGTCTGCAAACATCATCAAACTGCTTTCGCAAGCACCAGACATACAGGGCTTTTATGGCGTCCCTTTTGCTCTCAAATTACTCGCAGAGACTCCAGAGGGTCTTCAAGTCCTCAGACGTCTCAAGGTGGTCATGTTTGGTGGGAGCGCTTGCCCAGACGAACTGGGTGACTTTCTCGTCTCGGAAGGCGTCCCTTTGGTGGGCCATTATGGGCTCAGTGTGTTATTCCCCTTTGTACTTTTCACCTGGAGTCTTATGAGATTCTCTTCAGCTGAGATGGGTCAGCTCATGACGTCTTTCCGTGATTTCGACACCGACAAGGCATGGAACTGGGTTCGCGCAAAGGGTCCCTACGTGCACACTCGTGTACACGAATATATGCGCTTCGAGGGCCGTGGCAATGACACCTATGAGCTCTACGTCCTGGATGGATGGCACACCAAGGCAGGTCTTATGCATGTACTCTCTTCATCTTGCATGTCGAGCGTCTAGTAGGTGATGTCCAACCAACCGGACGGGTCATATGCGACCAAAGACCTCTTCATCAAACACCCTACAATCCCCGATGCCTACAAGTACATTGGCCGGATGGATGATACTCTCGTCATGGTACGTCCCCTCTCCCCTCCCAACCCCCAACTCACGCCCCCAAAAACACAACAGGTCAACGGCGAGAAAACTAACCCTGTCCCGATTGAACTCACCCTCCGTTCCTCCCCTTATATCGCTGACGCCATCGTCTTCGGCACCGGCCGCACCCAAATTGGCGCCCTCATCCTCCCCACTGAAGTCGCCCAGCACTACTCGCACAATGAATTCACCCGCCGTGTCGCCTCGGTCATTGCCCTCGCCAACGTCGACGCACCGTCGCATTCCCAGCTCTCGACAGAGGCGCTCGTGTTCCTTCCATACGGGACGCAAATTCCAAGGGCAGACAAGGGGAGTATCTTAAGGCCCAAAGTATATAAAGAGTTTGAGAAAGTGATCGAGGAGGTGTATAGGCGCCTCGAGGGGGAAATGGGGTCAGAGGGGAAGAAGCGCGTGGAAGGGGAAGGGAAGGCGAGGGTGGTCGTCAAAGAGGTGATCGGGAGGACGATCGAGCGGCTTATTGACGGGCTTGAAGATGATACAGACTTGTTTGACTTTGGGCTTGATTCACTGCAGTCGACGCGGATTAGGAATGCCATTCAGAGGGTGCGTGTGTTTGTGTCCTTGCTTGAATCTTCTTTTCGTGTGATTATGGATTCATGAGAGGAATTTTTTCTTTCGTTTTTTCTTTAGGAGATTGATCTAGGTGGAAAGAAGCTGCCTATGAACGCCGTATTTGAACATCCTTCCATCACCAAGTGCGCAGGTACCTACCTTGCCGTGATAGTTGCTCACTCTTCTTCCTTCGCAAAGACTGGCAAAGCTTATCGTGGTGCTCTCCTCGGGCAATGACACCGACGCCTTGCAAACCAGCCCGCGAGAGCTCATGCTCGAGTTGGTCGACAAATACAACCACTTCATGTACCAACCCAAAGCGTACGCCCACGGAACGAACGGCCGTGCCACCAGCACCTCTGGAAAAGTGGTGCGTACGACGTACACCCTCTCCCCTT
>JBBPNB010000403.1:0-19571 GCA_038090635.1 Rubroboletus satanas
GTTGGATACGATAAGAGGGCGCAGCACTGGGCTGAGCCTCAGGAAGATTAATCCGAAAGTTTACGCACTATCCAAGATCTATCTAGTGCATGGAAATCACCTTGCAAAGGTATCTTTATCCTTGTAATGAATACAGGGAATTGCTGGCATCAAGCACATGATCCTTTGCAAATGGACCGTCATGGATTACTTCGAGGATACAAGCTGCTCTGGTTAGCACAACAGTGGGTTGTAGTGTATCTTTCGCTCAAAGGGTATGTTGCTTGAACGAATACTCCTCATCGCGCAAAAGCACTTTAGCCCGGGTAAGCCAGGACTGTGACTTGATCACGAGCGTCGATTTGGAGGTGTCTTCAAGTCCACTGGATGTAACGGCCGAAAACCCACCGTCGACGTCGAATGGACACTCCGAAGGCATCACCCTCGTCCGATCTCATCGAGAGGCTACTCGTCGCCGTCATGTTCCAGTCTGTTTCTGCTGTTTGTGTCCGTTAAAACATTTATATATCATCAGTTCGTGAGTTACACGTTATATACGTATACGCGTATGTATCATTTGATAGACGAAAAATAATGGAAAGGAAGGAAACATAGCGTCCTTGTGTGTGATGGTCAAGACAGAGTGAGAATATCAATATCAGTGTGGCGAGCTTAGAGACGGATTAAAAAGAAGAAAAAGTGTAAACACTGTCACAGACAAACAAGAAAGAGAGGACGAAAAAAAAAAAGTTGCCAAGTAGCATACCGTCAAGAAATGCACTCTGCAAATTTACCTTGGAATTGGGAACGAGGGGGAAAAGAACAATTGCGAATGACACTGTCAACCAAGAACGCGCGCGTGCGCGCGAGAAAGCGTCCTGTGCGCAAAACCCTATGAAGAATGCCAACACTCAGCTAGTAGACGCGGGCGACACGCCTGCCGGCATCACGTCCAACAACGCACGCAGCTCCCGGATACACTCGTGACATCGCACATGCACCTCCTTCGCGTTCTCCAACAGCGGCTTGATGTTCTCCGGTGTCATCGACAACTTGATATCAGGAAGCGCATGCAGATCGTCGACCGGCTGTGGCGGCGCACTCCGGACGGACCCCGTCCGACTGCTCCCCTGTATTTGCCCCCTCGAAGGCGGTCGATACGGACTCGTTCGAGGCAGCGACACGCGGTTCTTGGCCTTGCCCTCCGACGGAACGGGGCGCCCCCCATCCTCCACCTCCTCCACGTTCGACAGACGCGTCGACCGCATCGGCCGGATCGATCGCGGAGACGCCTCCATCTCCGACCGCAGTGCTTGGATTGCATCTTGGCCACGGCGCGGCGTCACTGGTCGGCGTGTCGGTCCGGGAGCATGCCCTGGAAGATGTTCTGAAAGGAACGGTGATTTCCAGCCTTTGCGTCCTTTGATGGTCGCGGTGCCTTCGATCCCCAACACCTGCGCGGTACTGTTCAAGTCGATCGCCGGCTCTATCCGGTCCCAGTCCTCTTCATCTCCCGTCGTGCTACTCCCCCGGCTGGCACTCCGCACATCGCTCCGGCTGTCTTGCGACGACTCCCCTGCGGAAGAGGACGCCCCACCCTTGTTTTTCTGTCCTAGCCTGAAAATCGACGCGAGCGAGGGTCGTCGAGGAGATGATTTATGATTCAAAGGTGGTCCGTTATATGGTGAATTAACTGGCGGGTCCTTCGTGGACCGTACCGATTCGGGTCCAGTACTCGTCTTCGGTGCTCTGTGAGCATCACCCACCTCAAGCTGTCCATGTGGATAATGATGCGAATAATGCGAGGACTCGGTACTGAGCGAGACAGTCGAGGAGACAGTTGGGAGAGCGGGCATAGGCGATGTCGGGGCCTGCTCCGAATGACTCCGCTTCAGCATTCTCAGCATATCCCTCAAGCCAGTCAGCCCCATCCTTCCACCACGTCGTTTCTTCTTCCTACTTTCCCCATAATCAGCGCCTCGAGACCCCGACTCTTCGGAAGGAAGCGTGACCGTGCTACTCATCGCGTCGCCCCATCGCCAATTCCTATTCACATTCTCCTCGAGCAACGGAACGTCGTCGGGGGGAAGCTCGCCGCTATTGAGCATATCCCGAAGGAGGACGAGCTGTCGTTGACTGAGATCATGCCGGCCCGTCGATGCACGCCACGCGGCGTTGGGTGGACCCGACGTCGACGTCGATGTCACGGCGCTACTTAGCGATGGCACTGGAGGTGGCTTTGACTCTTCGCCTGAAAGTGTCACAGCTCTCTCGCGGTTCTTCCGAAGGTCGAGCTCTGCTTGCACAGACACAGCTGGCGCTGAGAGACTTGAAGACGGTCCCAATGCTGGAGAAGCTGCAGAAGGTGCGCCTCCACCAAGTTCAATCAGCAACTCCGCGCATTCCCATGATATTTTATACTTGACGATGATAGCATGGAGAATAGCAGCAATATGTTTGTGCTCTGAAAATGAGCTCAGAGTGCTTGAGGTGTTTTTCGGTGGGGAAGTATTGGAGCGTAGCCGAGAGCGCGGACGGACAAGACTGAGCAGGTTGGGCGACGTGGCACGAGTTGGGGGGGTACTCTCAAGGAAGGTCTGCACTTCGGCAAGCAGATGGTGGTAGGTTGATTGCAGCTCTTTCAGTCCTATGAAGTAGAGGCACCAATAATCAGTACCGTCTTCTCGGGTGGAACACGGAGAACCACTCACTGTCAACATTGGTTGCAAACTCTCGAACCATCCCCAAGTCTCTTTTCAGTCCGATTTGAGCCTGGCTAATTCTCGCAGGGATCTTCAGATCACCCAACGAATTTCGTCTCAGCACAGATGCATTCGAAGAGGGTGGATTAGGAACTTGTGCAGTACGACCCAACGACGCTGACTGCGGTGATGAGGGTGTTTTTGGCGTTGTTTTACTTGACGCCACTGGAGATGTAGAGGAAACAATTGGAGACATGGAAGTGGAAGCGGGCGCGCTCATCGAGGGCATCATAGACTCGATTCCATCGCTTATATTCAGAGGTATCGGATGGGCCGTTGACGTCCTATTGATCGCCCTTGGTGGCGATGGAGGATGCAGTTCGATCGGGGGTAACAAATCGGGTGTATGAGCTTGTGCTTGTGGTGGCGTCTGCATCCTTGCATCTCCATCTGCATCATGCGCTCGATCCTCGTCGTCGCCCGTATCATTTTGAAGTAAAGCGGCAGGTACAGGAGGAATGTAAGCAGCTTCGACAGAGGATTTCCTCTTCTTGTGTTTCTTCCCGCCCACAAGGCTAATCTTGCGCACGCTGCCCATGAAACTCCTAGAACCATCCTGCGAGGGAAGCGCAGGTACTGGTGGGAGATCTTCCGCGCTCTCAGTAGGAGTAGGTGTTGAAAACACTCTCGAGGAAGACGCTCGACCGATGGAAGATCCATACGAAGCGTGTCTGGTGCCAACTGATGCAAATTTGTTGCTCCCGATACCGATCGCAACTGTAGCTCCGTTGGGCATCTGCATGGACGTCGGTCGTCTGCTCGGCCCAAGCGATGGCTTCCCCAGCCCCATCACACCCGACGCGGAAGACGACCCATCACCCGTTAGCTCCCCACTACTCGCATGCGCGAGCGGTATACCACTCGCTTTCCGTTTCGACAACTTCCCGCTCTTGGTCGGCGTCGTAGGCATTTGTCCACCTCCCTCACTCCCACTCACTCCTGCCCAGGGTCTCAGCCACGTCTGATCTAGACTCTTCTCATGCTTGAGTTCAGCGTGTCCCGGCGACGGAGACCCAGCCCCATAATGGGCGCCGCCAGGACGAAAAAACCAGGTAGAACGCGTTTCAGCCGCGTTATTGGAATCGCGATTGCGGCCGGAGGGCGTCTGCGCCTGTTTCTGTTCAAGGGAACTTGGGGGTCGGGGTGTACTCTCGTCCTCTACGACACCTCCACTCGACGTGCCCAACTCCTGCATCATCACCTCCACAGGACCCGTGCTCGCCCTTTTCCTCCTGACGCCCCATTTCTTGACGGAACCGATGCGTGATAAGAGTGGCGTTTTGGATCCCGCACTTCGAGGGGTACCTTCCACCGAGGAAGTGGATATCATGGGCACCGTAGGCGGAGAGGACGCTCTCTCTCTTTCGGGGGTCGAAGGTGGCAAAGGGGGAGATGACGAATCGCGCTGTTCTTCAATGAGTTCAAAGACATTATTATCCATATGTGGTGGTCGCGATTTTTTACGAAGACGGCGCCGTTCACGTTGGGTAGGTGGGGAGGGAGGAACCATAGCGAGCGATGAGGCAGCACCTGAAAGGACGAGATGCGACGTGGAATTGAAGTACCCGATTGAATTTCGGCCCGACGTCGTTGGTATTGAGAACACTGACACGGTAGGCGAGCGGGGAAATGGCTCGATAGGCGAGGGGGATAGGGCATGGGGAAGAGCAGGTACAGGTGGAGGTGGTGACGAGCTCGCATGTAAATGGGAATTTGAAGAGCCACCACGAAGCATGGGTGCTGTGCGCGAACGCGCAGTGACAGTCTTGTCCTCTTCCTTGTCCTCCGAGAACCCGAGATCGCCGTCGTCATCCTCATCGGAAGTATCGGCATATGCCTCTCGACGCGTACGCTTCGTCATGGGGGTGTTGTCATTGTCACTCTTGCTGGGCGATGTGGTGCTTGTCGGATCCATAGGGTCGTCAAAGTCGTCGTCCCAGTTTTCAGGCTCGGCGAGATGTTTCGGACGCGGCGGTGTGTGATACGAGTGGCGAGTTCGGAGCGCCTGGGTAGGGAGGTGTTGAAATACATGATGAGAGGCTCGGAGAGCATGATGACGTCGACTAGGGGGAGAGTCGGCCTTGTCCTCGAAATCATCGTCCCAGTTCTCAGCTTGTGCTTGTGTACCCCCATGCTTCGTTGGCGTAGATGGACCCGGCTCGGCCCAGTTATCAAGCCTGCTACTGATGCCCCCTGTTCGGTTACTCCCCCGTACCGGTGCCTTGGGCGGTGGCTGCCTGGATCCGTCATCCGCGTCCCAGTCCTCTGAAAAGTGGGAGGAGGCGACAGATACACGAGGTTCAAGGGGGGGATTGATCATTGGTTCCGGTTTTCTGGCGTCTTTGAGTTTCGAACTGTTGCTGGAGTTGCTCTGACCAAACTCGAAGTCGTCGTCCCAGTTCTCTGAAGGGACCGCTGGCCATCGGATCATGCAACCACGAAAGACCCCCAAAACGACGAGTGCATCGAGCGCGTAGAGCATTTGGATACGTGGTAAGATAACACGATCCAGGAGTGCCAGGGAGCGAGTATAGAGAGCGAGTTCGTCAGCAGGTGCCTACCACGCGACAAGTTGAACCGAGACATACCCAACGTCTGAGCGGTCATTGCGCGTTAAGAAAGGACGACGAGTGCGAAAGTAGCTACAACACGGTGAGCTCGTCGCACCCGTCGGCGATGGTGATGGAAACCAAAGAGGGGATGTTGGTCGTCGTCGTGGACGTTGATATTTCGTTCTGGTGTAGCGTGTGCAGCTCGCTGAGGTTGCTACCAAAGTGTACGTTATAGGGACCTGTTTGCCCGTGTTGGTCCAAATTTCTGCCCCCACGGCGCCGACAAGTTTCAAGTTGTTTCATTCCTTCCATCGTTACAAATACAACCTTGGTCCAAGTAAAAATACACAAAAACACTCCAAGTTACCGTTCAGAACGTATCCACTAGCCCGGTCCCTGGACCTATCAACGAAGCGAGAAGGACCGGATGCGATCTTTTACGTCTTGAAATCCTTCCATTGCGATGATGAGCGAGATATATCCACCGATTGAATAAAGAGTATGTCATTAGTTAGCTTGTTGTATTCTTTCCGTCTTCTAGCATCGCCAGCTGTTGGTGAGAGCATAGGATAGTCAACTGTGTCGATAGGCTGAGTGTCGCAGACTTTGACATGCCAACGCCAAGTTTGCGGGAGGGTATGAACATCCCGAACCACGGACAAGCGGATCCTTGTGGGATCCGCCATATTGGGTCGAGAGGAACTGGTTTGCGGGCAGTAGAGGGCTCCGAGAGGAACGGCTGGCATCTTGGGGGGCAAACGGGGTCATGTCTGCACGGGAAGATGAGCCGTATGGAAGGGAATCTGGTGGTGAACGTGAATGGCGGTGAGGGAACGTTGGAGAATGGGCGGGAGTGCGTGTGTCGCAGGAGTCAGGTGCGGTCGGAAACTCGTCTATCTCTGCGGAGGTGAGTTTCGGTGTTGGCTCTTCGACGACCTATGGTACGGTGATCAGGGTTGCAGGGAGTGGCACGGGCTGGAGACCTACCCAGGGATTGGTAACGAGCGGGACGGGGTAACGAGACCACGACAGGCCATCGAGATCGCTAAACTCAGTTTTGACAGACTCGAAGGAGAGCAAGAGCGCCCGGTTGAGGTCCTGACCAAGGTCGCGTGAGCAGAGGGGATATGAGTGGTGGCAGTCGTACCTCTGGCATGACGAGCGCCTCTTGTTCCCACTGGAGCTGCTCGAGCTCGAGCTGTCTGAGTCTTTCCATGCGAAGTTTGCCTCGGTCGGTGGTGAGCGGGGACTGCATGATGAGGAGAAAGGAGAGAAACCGGTAAACCAGCCGGGAAAGAGACAAGTACAGCTGAGTATGGACAATAGCAGTGGCCGTCCACGAAGGGTTGCCTAGCGGAGTTTCCCGGTCACAATCCAGACGAGATCGTCAATACATTCACAATTAGACCACATCGTCGTTACCGACGTCGACCACTACAGTGACTGCGCGTTGTCTTGTTCCTCGTCGCCGTCGTCGTCGTCGTCTACGACGGGGAGCACATATTCGACCAGTGCGTCACGTTACGCGTGACATCACGTGTGTGACGCTACGCGACCAAACTCCGCTTCAAAAGCGACCTCAACGCGTCCCGTTAAACGCGCTCCTCCTTTCCCCGTTCCACGAACCCGCCCGCCTACCATGCTCGAGGCCAAGCTAGAGGAGGCCGCCCTCTTGAAGCGCTTGTTAGATTGTGGGCTCTTCACCCTAAAGTATGGGTTGCTATGCTAACCTCGTCTTTGTTCAGCCATCAAAGAGCTTGTGACAGATGCCAATTTCGAGTGCAATGAGGAGGGAATTGTACGTCGTTTCCACTGTCGAAGCACCAAGTCTCATCGTGCTGATCATGCAATGAAGAACCTCCAAGCAATGGACAACTCTCATGTCGCACTCGTTGCCGTTAACCTTGAGGCATCGGGTTTCAAAAAGTACCGCTGTGACCGTCCTATGCCCCTAGGCGTCAACCTGAACTCCTTGACCAAAGTGCTGAAATGCGCAAAAGATGACGACATCTGTATAATCAAAGCCTCCGACGATGCCGATGTATTGAACCTCGTGTACGAAGCAAAGAGTGCATATCTGTTTTCTCTGTCGCCTCCACCCCACTGCACCACTCACGCGTCGGGCCTTGTTTTATAGATTCGGACAGAATCGCAGAATATGACATGAAACTCATGGACATCGACTCCGAAAACCTTGGTATTCCCGACACAGAGTACGATGCACGCGTCACAATGCCCTCTGGCGAATTCACCCGTATAGTCCGAGATCTTTCTCTCCTTGGCGAATCCGTTCGTATCGACGTGTCCAAGGAAGGCGTACGTTTCGCGAGCGAGGGAGAGGCGGCCAATGGGAGCGTGTTATTGAAGCAAACCGAAGCTGCGAAAGAAAAGTATGAGAACTATGGCAAGGACGATGACGAGGTCAAGGGAGAGGGGGATGACGACGAAGAGGAAGAGCAACCCAGGAAAAATAAAATAAAAAAGGAAAAGGTCAAGAAGGAAGAAAAGGATGGGGATGTCGAAATGAATGGTGAAGATGACGACGGGGAATTCAAAGCTAAATCAGATGACGAAGGCGAAGAAGAGCAGGAAGAGGACGAGGACGAGGACGAAGAGAAGCCGAAAAACAAGAAGCGAAAAAAGGCCCCGTCAAAGGTAAGTTACTCACCATCTGTTTATCGTTTGATTCACCTCATGTACTTGTAGAATGGCCAACCATCGAAAAAGGTCAAGAAGTCCGAAGAAGTGCCTTCAGATGGCGGCGTATTTATCGAGATGAATCAACATGTCTCTCTGACATTTAGCTTGAAATACCTCGTCAACTTCTCCAAGAGCTCGTCGCTGTCGAACACAGTACAGCTTATGATGAGTAATGATGTCCCCCTTCTTGTGAGTACACGTGGGCTCAGTGTCCCCCGGATATTTATTTACCTCCTCCCACTTAGACATCGTACAAGTTTGGACAAGGCGTCATAAAATACTATTTAGCACCAAAGATTGGGGAGGAGTGAACTGGTCGCTGCATGGACATTATATTCCATCGCTGTTCAGATATCGTGTCTCGCTATATACGTCGACTCCATCACTTTCTTGTATCTACCACTATGGAATTCCTTTGGGATTTTTGTCATAGAGCGAGAGCCAGCAAATCGCTAGTGTCCTCTACATAAGAAGTATCCAGAAAGCAACGAGTATATACAGCTGAGACAATCAGATATACATGAAATACAACGGACATGTAGACGCAGATGGAAAAAAAGATAGCATCTCCAGCGAACACAAAAAGCAACTCCCCCCCGTTTGGATCATTCCTCCAGCTCGTCCACGTCGATATCCGCATCCACATCCGCATCCTCACCGTCCTCGATGATATCCCCACCATCCCGATCCTCGAGCTCCCGATCCACCTCCCCTGTCCACGCCGTCGCATCCTCCATCGCATCCCCGTCTCGGAGCCCAAACCACACCGGTATCAACCCCCACACCTCCTCCCGCGCGCGCCCTACCTCTCCCTTCCACTCCCGCTTACACACCCCACACATCTTCAACCCGCACGTCCGGATGCCGTCCGAAAAGTCCTTGCGCTCGAGCATCTCCGCCGCCTGTACGAGCGTAAACAACGGGTCGGCGTCCCGCCCACACGCGATCCCCCCGACGCTCCGCAACACGTTGAGATGGATGAAATAAAACGACTCGGTGCAATGTGCGGACTTGGATGCTGCCGCTGCCGTGCCTCCTGGCGGCATACCCACGCCCACACTGGAGGAGGCAGAGGAGGCAGAGGAGGCAGAGGAGGCAGCTCGGGTCGAGTAGAGACAGGCGGCCGAAGGATGGTGCTCGAGTGCGCGCGTGAGAAATGTCGAGATGTAGAGCTGTGCGAGCTCGCGTCCTCGAAGCGTCCGTATGAGACTGTCATGCGAGAGATGGATCATCGGCGGCTTCCCGTCCCCCTGAGTCTGAGTCAGTGCCCCGTCACGGTCCCGAGGCTGAGCTGCAGGTGGGCGTTTTCGTATGGCACCGCCGTCCTCAGTCTCACGCAAGGCGCATGGATCCGGGGCTGCGAACACGGGTGGTAATGCGCGTGCGCCGGTGACGATCCGGCTCGGTCCGTAGCGCGAGAGGTCGTAGAACGCGCTGGGGAGGACTTCGGGGATGCCAAGCTCGAGGGCGAGGTTGATGGCGAGAACGGGGTGGGCGTATGCGTCACGGGGTGTGTAGCGGCCGCTGGCATCCGTCGCTTCTGCCTCTCGTCTGTCCCAGTCTGCGAGCGTGGTGGGCCAGTCGTGAATGAGTCGCGCGAGACATTGGATGCGCAGGTGCTCGATGAAGTATTTCGTGGATAGTCGGAGGACGCTTGAGAGCGCCGAGAAGTCGCGGGCGTGGGGTTTGGGGAAGTAGCTGTAGGAGACCGAGTCAGGGATGGAGCCGGAGAGGTGATGTGGAAATGGTAAAAAAAAAGAGACATACAATCCGTCGTAGAGGGCCACTGACAGATGATACACGTCTGACGGACAGTCATAGATGTCCACCGTCGGACAGCCATCCACTATTTTGTTCCCCTCCTCGTTCACCGTCTCCTCGTCGCATACGGATGTGCCTTGACTCGAGGGCCCGACACCGGCCCGTCCCACTAGGAACATATCCTTGAACACCTCGGAATGCCGTTCAAGCTGACCTCGGTGCACTTTGAATGCGGCAGACCCGGCGACAAGGACGATGTTCCCATCGGAGAACCAGATGTCGGAGCGGATGAGAGCCTTGGGGACATTCAAGGAAGGAGGGAGACATCCTGTACTGCATGTGAGAGGGTCGGGAAGCATCCGCATTGCTAGAAGGGGGAACTGGGGGAGAAAGGGAGGGGAGAAAGAGAACAAAAACTGCGAAAGCGTGGATAGGGGAAGGAGGCTGACCCGGAGAAATTGCTTAGTGTCAGCCTGTTGGGAATACATGCCTGCAGGTATGTATATGATCCAGGCTGTTAGGCCAGATCAATATCCAGCGCCCCAATGGGGTCGATGGGCTGAGAATTTCTTACCCGGGGCCATCCCAATTAACATCTCTATCCCACCTTGCCTGGAATTATGTGGGACGTACCGATCATCCAGTGCTAGGGTGCATGATGACCACGATGGTAGCTCTGAAGTTCGTTTCATTCTTGCTCATACAGGGTGTATGAACCTACGATAAAAAGTACAACATCAGTCCGCGTCCTCGCATGTCCGTAGCATGAGTAGAGATCCAAGGGTCAGTGTACATCAGCCTCACAGGCAACTCATGGTCCTGTATTCTCCCTATCCTTGTCCATACGGATTTTCTCCACGTACACGAAGGTGAGAATAATGAGGTCGAGCATATGTTCCACGTTTGGATCGACCTCTAGGCGAGGCTTTCGTTTGGGACCAACTATCCCAAGTGAACCTCTGTGGTATCGAGCGACCTCGGTTCGCGATCCATCGTCTCGTGACAGCTACATACATCGAATAGTAACTCAGCACCAAAATAACTGTCTGACAGTTGGCGTACGCACCACCACTGCGTCAAACAGCATGTCCCACCTATACGGGCAACCATCCGGCCCAGTGAATGTGCGCTTCCTGTACAAAATGATGAGTCTGAAAGAATAAGTTCAACCAGGGGTAACACACGAACCGTCCAAGTATCCCATGCGAAGGAAGGAACTCACTAGATTGCATGTCCTGCAGGTCGAGGCGAAACGTGGACGATCCAATCAGACGCCACTCTATCTCGCCGATCTGGTCGAACTGGTCGCGCATGTCCTCGGGGTCATCGTTTGGCTTGATCTTGTAGAGGGTCGTCGACCCCATGCGGACACTGTGGCGTGGATGGGTCGTCTTGTACAGTACTTGACCGCTTTTATTAGTGAAGCTGGCGTTGCGCACGGCTTCAGTGGATAGAGTGAGCTGCATCGTTGGCCGGTAGCTCCTAAACAGACGCTGTGGCAGTGTTGTGGCATTATTCCGTGGCACTGTCCACAACACGTCAGAGTCAGAGTTCCCAGCTTGGCGGAGACAATGTCGGCAGCCTCTACATTCACTGCTTCTGGCGAAGAGGCGATAGCGCGCTCGATCGATATCACATCCAGCGTGTCCGCACAACGCCCAGAATCCTCGAACGTCGCCGAGTTTTACGAGACCGAACGGACGGCGGAGATCATCCTCAAGGGAGACTACAAGCGGGTCAGACCCGAATTCTCTGTCTTCCTACACCCGTTTCTCGATCGCTGAACGGTAGATACAGGTGGCACTCCAATTCCCGGACGAACTCTTGCATGACGCTGTTCCTGTCTATCGCTTGCTCAAGCGGAACGTGGGCAAAGGACACGACTTGTATGTTTTGGCAGACACGTCTTACGGCAAGTGAGACACGTCCCGTCTTCCGGCTGGCTCCACACTCAAGGGTGCACGCAAACATAGCTGCTGCGTCGATGAGGTCGCTGCCCAGCACGTCGACGCTGATTTGATGGTCCACTATGGCCATGCGTGCATGAGCAAGTAGGTTCTACTGGCTATCCTTTCGATTCGGTCGTTGACGAGGCTGGAATAGAACGTCTAGGCTCCCTGTCGTCTACATCTTTGGTCGTAAACCGATCGATATCGAGGATTGCGTTCAGGAGCTCAGCAAGATCCTCACGAGCGTCTCTGACGCGGGTGAAACGGGGACAAAGTCTGTACTTGTCCGACATGACGTCGGGTATACGTACCGAGTAGGTGAGTTTCAAGCTACTCTCTATGTGTCCTGAAGGTGTGCGATGGACTTTTGTAGGGGAGATCGTGAGACAACTTCGAGACAAAACCAGCCTATCCGTCTTGTATCATGAGATACAGACCTGGGCCGACCCAGCGCCAGCACCACTCCCTTCGACGCTCGACAACGAAGCCAAAGCATCCACATCGGAGGCGAGCGATTCCAAGATTGCCGAGTCTGCAACCACTGTCATATACATCGGCGAAGAAAGCCTTACCCTCACAAACCTGCTGATGACGCATTCCTCAAGTCATGTAACTCTGGTTGGTGGATGGTTTTTGATGCTTTACTCACGAGTGTGATCAACAGGTTTACTCGTACGATCCAATCACGAGAGCCTCGAGACTAGAGTCGGCGCGAACGAATAGACTACTCATGCGGCGTTTCGCCGCCGTTCAGAAAGCGCGTGATGCTGACGTGTTCGGCATCCTTGTGGGTACGCTTGGTGTTGGTAGGTAATTGTGTCCTATGATCGCTCTTTCTTGACGAATGCTCGATAGCGTCTTACTTACCCCTCATATCCCATCTTCGCAAGATTCTTGCAAAAGCACAAAAGAAAAGCTACACGATCAGTGTCGGCAAGCTAAACCCCGCAAAACTGGGGAACTTTATGGAGATCGAGTGCTTTGTTTTGGCGGCCTGTCCGGAGAACAGTGTCATCGAGTCGAAAGTACGTTTTATCAGCTGACGGATCATATCGTTTTTGCCCAAAAGCTACCACACAGGAATTTTATCGGCCTATCATCACGCCATATGAATTGGAAATCGCGCTCCAAGCTGAGGGTACATGGAACGGCCGTTATGTGCTTGATTTCGGACGACTGCTCGCTGAATATGGCTGTTGGTGTTCTTATCCCCGACGATTATACGCTCTGACCCCGATCACTTTGGAAAGCTGTGAATGACACTACAAACGAGGAGGAAGACCGGGATCCGGACCAACCAACGTTCTCGCTCGTTACCGGAAAATACCGCCACGCCAGGCGCTTCGGTGGTAAGGTGCCAATACTCCCGAAAACATGGTCTCCAAAAGTCATTCACCCGTAGCGCCTGAACCCTCTGATGGCGATACGTCATCTCCGAACGCGGTAGTTCTCCGAAAACAAGACGGGACGATGACGGTACTCCCGGAGAGTGCCGCAGGTACGTTGTGTGGCACACAAAGCAATAAGCTTGCTTTGATCCGATCTCACATGCATTGTCTGACAGCGTTGTACTTGCAATCTCGATCGTTTCGAGGCCTGGAAGCGAAAGTGGGCGAGGATGCGCCGAGCATACTGGAACAAGGTCGTAGTGGCATTGCTCGTGGATACACGGATGATCACCCGACTGTCGATGAATGAGACAGCTAGTTGATCCTTGCACGTGGTGCCACTTACTGTAAGCACAAACAACAAAGCGTTGCCCCCTTTTCGAGCTCAGCTGTTGTCAGGTGACTCACTTGTACTCAAGGACAAAGCAAAAGCATCGACTAAGTAACTGCCAAGTTCTCTTTTACACTGCGAACCTTTGAGAGATACCGTTCAACATTACTGGATGAATGTCATAGCTGACTCTGGAATATCCGTCAAAGGGCTGTTTGTTGACAGAGTGTGCCACTCTAGAAAGAATGAATAAACGTCACAAAGGTATCCGTCGATTTATAACCGCAACCTTCGCTGTACCATACGCAATTCCGGGCACTCTCCAGGTCGAACACCTACCAGCATACTCCAAACGCGATGGCTAGCACGAACTTGACCGTTAAACCGAACACGTTCAACGACTTTCTTTATTCGCAAGTTCAATCATTGAAGGAAGGCATTGGGGCTGGGAGATTCACTAACTTCCAAGACCTTCTTGCTGAACTCGAGAGCATCATGGTTTGAGCGACCTGGATTAGAATGGCCGCCACGGATGACGGATACCGCCCGGGTACGCGTCGTTGCGTCGACACGTACATGATCCCGCTGACATTAATCACAGCAAGTGGCATTGCAGATTTCGACAACCTTCTGACCTCGCTCGCACCGTTCCTGGTTGAAAGGAGACGTGAGAGGTTGGAGATCAGAGCGCGTTGGAGAGTAACGAGTCAAGATACATTTAACTTTGTGCAAGATTCGAGTTCATGCGTTTGAAGACTGCTTTTCTGTTTTTATCCCTGTTACGCCCGTTGCACCATGCGTGCGATCTAGTGATGAAGGAATGACTTGGCCAAGACTCGGACGAGCTGGACTGTCCGCCACGTTGGGGAAGTGGTTGTTAGCACATGAAGCTGGGAAGTCAATGGCGTGTTAGAAGAGGAGTGAAGGGTACCCTTACGACGTGAGGTACGTCTGGGTCTTTTGATTGGTTTGTCCAGCTCAATGTTCCTCACAAAAAAAATCGTCAAGTTGATGATGTCGGATGCCTTCTGGCTTGCAAGGTAGAACACGAGGGCGTCGCAGGTGCGCTTCTAGGTGCATGTGAGATGAGGTTTGCCATGACGGGACTGCATAACCTCTCGGGACGACAATAGAATTGACAGTGGCGGTACGAGAACAATGAAGGCTTGTTTTGGCCAGTGAGTTGGGCTGACTGCCACAGCAACTCCGACTTGGGGGGAGAAGGGTAGCTGGTATTGCCAATCGCCCGACTATACTGCTTGAATTGCAACGTTGACGAGGAGTTTTTCAAAATGGTTGATTTGGGGACGTCGTAGACAAGACGATGGATGGCCAGTCTTGTCGCGACGTTCAATTGTGCTGTGTCATCTTCAAGTTGGTTTGGCACCGCTCCACGATGACATGGACCTGCTTGGACACACCGAAGGGCTGTCACTGAAACTCATCGGTAACAGCCAATTTTTACAACTTCAGTTGTTGTCAAACATCAACCCGCTTGGACCCGAGATCATGATCAAAGCAAGGTCAACGACTTCGGCAGCTGCCATGATACGCCCGTGGCCATACCCAGCTGTGCCGGGTCCTGCCAATATACACATGCACGGACCTCCCCGTACGGCGTTTCCTTGCCCTTGGAGCCCATCCCAAATGCGGGCCAATGTTCCCGAGGTGAGACGGAGGACAGGCTGCTGATTATGAAATTATCCAAGCGTTGTTGTCAAAGCGTGCCATACTGGCATGCATGTCCAAGCGTCTAGGCTTCTGCTTTGGCACAGCTGTGGGCCGAAGCGTTGCGGGTTTGTGATGGATATAAGGATCACATGCGCTCCACAGAGTCCACCCTTCCATTCGCCCGCTAAATCGAAATCGAGATCTCCGCACCATACTCTTATCCAACAACCCCCATACACACACTCATCTACTCATCACCATGACTAGCGCAAGCGCACTCGTGGACACCGTTGCACTCATGCTCTTCCAAAATCTCAGAGAAGGCATGGAGACTGGGCGGATCACCAACGTGAATACTGCTCAGACCGAAGTCGAAGCTGCCATAGCTGAGCTCAACCGCAGACGGTTACTGGAAGAGCCTACCCATATCAACGACCTCGTCGGGCATGTCTTTTTACTTGTTCATACCTCCACGGTCAACCTGATGTTCTTCCCCACAGAAAACTGTTCCTAGAAATCGGGTCACTTCATGAGAAAGTGGCCAAGTGCGAATCGCAGCTTACCGAGTTTCGATGCCAGGCCAAGACTCTCAAGGAAGACACCACTCAGATTACCACCCGCACGGAGGCCTGTAACTTGCTTGTAGAGCAACAGCAGAAGGAGAATGCCAAAGTTCTCGCTGCTATGGAGGGGGCGAAAGTTAGCATGTCCACCCCGTCTCCCGCTTGCCTAGTCCCTGCGCCATCTCCCACCGACCCTGATTTGCGTCCTGCACCTTCCAGGGTCGCTGTCGTATCCTTCCCCGGAGGCCCGCGAACCATCACCATTCATCCCCCTGACAGTCCAAGCTACCAATCGACCATCCGTGACGAGGAAGGGGATGTCATTATTGACTTTAGGCGCACCAAGCCGTTGCGTCGAGAAGGTGCTTTCAGAGGTCCGCTTGAAGATGTAGATTGGCTCGGGATCTCGCGCGTTTATGGCCGTGGACCCGATCTACAGGGAACTCGAGCTGTCCCACCCGTTCCTTGCTGGCCCGATCGGTCTCAACCATCGTCTTGTCCTCCCCCTTCTCGTGGTCCGAGCGATCTCATCGCCAGGCAGCGCCAACTCTCTACATCCATGCAAACGGACCCGTTCGGGCGCGTTCTCAACAATGCCAAGTCTCCTTCACTACCTACCGGCGTGTCCTCCTCCTCTTCTCACGAGTCTCCCCAAGATCCGCAGTCTAGTTCGAGCGCGAAGCCTGACGTCGTCTCTACCCCATGCTCGACACCCCCTTCCCCTTCTCTTGGAAGAGGTAAAAAACGCACTCGGGACAGCGAAGACGACTCGGAGGGCGTCCCATTGACTACCGAGACGCACGAGGGAGTCTCTCTGCCGATCGACCTGCGGACCATCAAGGAGCCCACAACACCCACGCCTGTCAAGCGCGAAGAGTCCCACCCACCGGAGGGACCCGCGAAACGCAAGAAGCACCGTTCATCGGCGTCTTTGGAAGCATTGCCCTCCGGATCGCTCTCTCGCACGCGCAGCCTGCTCGACCTCACGCGTACAACGTGATGTCACCGGCGCTCTTCCATCATGATGTCGCTCCGACGCGCCTGTCTCATCAGGATCCCCATCCTCATCATTTTTCCCTCCCCCTCGCTCTTCTGTTTCCTTATCTTTATCGCCTTGGTGTACTATTAGAGAACGAACGTTTTGTTTGAGATTACCGGGAAACGAGCGGCCGTAGTTTCCTGGTGTTTTTTTTTTGTCTCATCAAACGCTTCGCTCTGGACATTTTGCTTCTCTCCCGTCTGCTTGTTTCCTTTGTCCTCTCGACGATGGTCTCACTGCGCGTTTGTATCTTGTTTTGTGTCTTGCAAAATCAACAAGGTGACGGACCCTGGTTTGGTCCCACCCTCCCGGTGTGACACAACGTGGTGACCAACCAACAAGCTCCAGAATTAGGGGTCGAAGACTACCAAGTACATACACGGAAACGACCAAGCTACACATCAATAGATCTACCAAAGGACCTCAAGATCCCACCAGAGCCATGGCAGTAACGCCAGCTGCCAAACTAAACAGTGCGAGCGCCTGCTTCCCCACGCCGCTCCGCCACAAGATCGGATCCATCACGAAATCGCCGGCGAGCATCTCGACGCACGCAGCGTACATCAGCATGCCCGCCGAGATGGCCGACATGATTCCTTGAGTCAGACGCACGTGCGCTGGTTGGGTGTGTGAATCCATCAAGCCTGACGTCGAATCTAGGTGAGCCTGTGGACGTACCCATGTCGTCGTTGTGCTCAAAGACAAGCATCCCGAGAAGGATGCCAGCGGGCGTGGTGATGGCGAAGAGACATGCAAGGATGGGTTTAAGCATGCTCAGATATTTAAATTCTGGTTCCTGAGACGAAGGTAGGGAGGCTATTCTTATGCCCAGGGAGAGTCCTTCAAAGAGTTGATGGAATATCACGGCAACCAAAAGGGTTGCTGCGTCATCGTGTTAGCGACGGGTGAAGGGAAGATCGATGATGACGTACTGAAGTCCGAACCCGACGTTATCGACAGGGTCAGACCGATAACCAACGAATGAATCATGATGCCGAATTGTAGCACCTTGACCGGCGTGAGTGGTGAGCAGGTCAACGAGTCAAAAGGTCAAGCCTCACGAGTATGCCAACGATCTGCCTTTTTTTGCCAACTTTGACCCTATCTTCGTGTCCATCGACATGGTAGTGCTGATGGAAATGATGAGGATCAGGTGTACCTGTGACATCTTCGACATCCTCCAACCCGTGGTGGTGCCGATGGCAAGGTTCACCCACACCGCTCGGTCGACCCTGCGCAAACTCCGCTGGTCCATACATTGTTGCAGGCCGACTGCGCTCATAATGCGATTGGTGTAAATCTCGCGCTTCATGTCTGTGGTGACCCTCGAAAAACGCCGATGCGTCGCTATCCACAGGGTCGTGGGCGTGACCGGGATGTTGAACGGCACCATACGAGGGATCATGATCATGATGAACATCGCTTGGTATGTGAACAGAAACGGTCGTGACTATGAGCGGTGTTCGCTCTGAATTCGAGTGTTCTATGTTGATGGATTTGGGAGAGTCTGGCGCCCGTTCTAAATCCGCAGGGAACTCGTCTGGAGGGGTCGGTGCGGTGGATGTAGATGGTGAGCTATACGATTGCAGTCGGTCGACATAAGACGTCGATGCGTCTACATGTCCCCGACAATTAGTTGTGGAGTGAGCGAGGCAGATAGAATACTTGCATTCTACAAGAAATATAGCCAGCAGCGAGCACAACCTGGCGGGGCTATATGAATACGTTTCGAGTGTTGAGATTAGACGAGGAACACGAACACGATTAGGCCAACATAGTCGCCTACATTCCAGCGAGCTTGCACTTCGGGGCTTCTGAGTGCTTCGAATGAATCCTGGAGCAAGTGTACAAATGCTGTGGATAGTATAACGCCTTGTTGACACGTGTCAGTCAGATGCGTGCAAAAGGGTTCTGGATGGCAAACAAACCGGTTCCGAAATGTTTCCCGATGAAAAATGTTATTCGGAGTATGCGGAGAAAGGGGATACGCTTCGAGAGGGTTGGGAGTGAGGCGGCTGGCATGTGGGCGTGTCAGTCACGAGCTCGAGCGCTACTACGATCACGGACGCCCTTACCCAAGAGGGAAACCACGAAAATGAAGAACGTGGCCAGTATTCGCGTGTAGAATACGGTATGAATTTCTGGCGCCATAAGGAACGCCCGGAATCTGTCGTTATCTGCCACATGCGATAAGTTGTCTATCTTGAGTGTCCGATGAAACAACCCAACACACCTATTGCAGCGGCGAGTGGGGCTTGAATCTGCGCCGACTTTAATTGTGCTGACACCAGATTATCATTTATCGCCCGTGCGGACGGTGTTGTGGTTTTTTTTTTGTAGTTGGGCGAGACCTGTAACCAAGCCTTTTGCCAACGCGACACAGCGGTACATGACAGTCGGAAGCTAGACTATAAGACCTCCCGCGACGAGTACCTCACCAGTTATCTACCTTTTTAGGTAAGCTCCGAGCACCCGCTATCATTCTTGGTCATCGCGAGCCGGACTTACCCGATCGACGGTATACACTGAACATCTACCAGAAGCGACAGGGGTGTACTAGGCAAGGCAACAACAGGTCTGAACGGAAGTTTGATCAAGCTCGGTGAGCTGGTAGACAAGGGTGACTATGGGGAATTCATGCCCGTTGAGCAACCTGATGCCTCAGAGCACCAGATGGCGTGACCATATTCGAGTTTGTGGGCGGGGATGCGGGTATTGCAAGTCTGCGTCGTATGGAGTACTGAACACGAATCGAAAATCATCACATATGGCAGGTATAATATTCATGGAAAGAGGCATAGCGCGCTACTTGTACTCCTGATATATACTACGAGACGTCTCCATTCGTTAGAGGACAGCTGGAATCCAGAACCACG
>JBBPNB010000404.1:0-19568 GCA_038090635.1 Rubroboletus satanas
CCTCATGTGGATATCCGCAATGTGTTTGCCGACAGCTTTGGTCTGTTCAACCCCTTCGAATACAAAGTATTCCAGGTCCCATTTGTCTTGGCACCTCCGGAGTTTGCGCCATAGGAGGGGGATAGTGTTACGAACTCTCTCATTTCCCAACTTGTCACTTTCACTTTTCCTATCTTATCTTATCTTCAGGTGCATGTGACCCTGGGAACCCTTTCTTCTTTCACCCTTTCATGGGTCACATCTCTTCACTCGCGCACATGGCGCCCTTTGTGCTTCCATTCTGCCACACCATGTGTTGGCCTCATGTATGTGCTTCCCTTCCATTCTGATGCCAGGCGCATCACGCACGTACTTAATTTCTGCTCTTCCATTTCTGATCCATGCCTCCACCATGAGGCTTATCGTAGATGTAGCGTACACAGGTGTACACTTAGTCAGTAGTATATAAAGGCCAAAGTCACCGCCAGAGAACCTCAGTCAAGTTCTCTTGGTGTTCTCCTCAGAGTTCAACCTTCATTGAGAGTAGGACTCAGTCCCCTTTCCCTCATCCCCTTTGTTTCATAAGCACTTCCAGAGTTGCCACGTACGGGCAGAACTTTGAGTCTTTCAGAGGACAAAGGGGTCTAGGATTGACCTGGAAGGCTGTTTGGGGGGAGGTGTCAAAGAGGTTAAGGAAGAGGTTGGAATGGAGTCCTTCTTTGATGTGGAGGGTGACAATTGAGGGGGTAGTTTCTGGTCTGACACCAGAAGGGACGTGTTCTGGGAAGGGGAGGACTGTTGGTAATACATGCTCTGTTCAGTGGGGGAGAGGGTGGAGAGGAGGGGTTTGAGAATAGGTAGGAGGGTAGTTGGATTAAGTTGGTCCACCATTGGCCCAAGATGTTCACGATAGAAGAGGTTGAGAGTTTGTTGTTGTGCTTCAGCGATGGACTGGGTGAGCACAGTGACATGCATGGTTTGCCTGGTAGGGGAGAGGTTTTCATGGAGTTGACAGAGGATAGTGAGGGTGCGGTATAACTGTCCCAGGTCGAGTAGGACGAGGTTGCGGTGAGAGGCGATAGTGGCATCAAGTACACGAACGATGGAGAATTCGTCAAGGATGGCAGTATAGAAGGTTCGTCGCTGGGGAGGAGGAAGACGATCAGAGTGGATGGAAACACGACAATGAGGGTTACTGGATGGAGAGCGAGTGGGAGGCATAGAGGATTGCCCAACTAGAGGTGGTGATGGTCCTTATAAGCATTTAGGACCTTGGGGGCATTTTCCAAACTTAGTTCACCTTCCCAGGTTGCTTTGGATAAGGGGTATCCTTTCCATGCCATGAGGTAGCGGTGACGATGGGCTGTTCCTTTATGCTTTATGATATGACTAACCTCGTATTCTTCCTCGGTACCAGTAAGTTCCAGAGGTGGTCAAGGAAAGTTAGGGCTGTGTTCGTCGGTTTCTATATAGGGGGTTAGGAGGGACGCATGGAAGACTGGGTGTATTTTCCAAGAAGGTGGTAGGTTTAACTCATACGCCACAGCGGAGATTACTTTGCTGATGGAGAATGGTCCGTGGCATTTAGGGAAGAGTTTTTGATTGGATGATATGGGAAGGTTTGTGGCTTCCAGCCATACCTTCTGTCCGGGGGTGAAAGGGGTGAACTTAGCATGCCGTCGGTCAGCCATAACCTTCTGGGAATTGGTTAATGCTGATTTGGCTTCCTCTCATGCGGAGGAGAGTTCAGAAAGTTGGTCTGCAAGGTGAGGTACGAAGGTTGGACCGATTTTAGGGTAGGCACGGGGTTGATATCCCATCATGAGGGAAAACGGGGACTGCTTGGTGGCCGAATGAGTCATGGAGTTGTGGTGGAATTCAGCCATGGGGAGAAGATCGGTCCAGGATTCTGGTTTTTCCTGGCAAAAGAGGTGGAGATAAGTTTCTAATTCTTGATTAACACGCTCGGTTTCACCATCAGTTTGAGGGTGGTAGGTGGTGGAGAGGGCAACGTCGTAGTGGAGGAGTCTGGACAGTTCCAGTGCAAAGGTAGAGGCAAACTGAGGGCCTCAATCAGAGATAATGCAGTCGTGAAGACCGAACCGGGGAAAGACATGGTGGAAGAAAAGGTTGGCCATATTGGCCACCTCTACTGTTTTGGAACATGGGATGAAATTTACCCCCCAAGTAAGGCCATGGTCCACCACAACCAAAACAGAATCAAGGCCCTCGATAGGAGGAAGGCCAGAGATTAAATCCATAGAAAGGTGTTGGAAGGGGCAGGTGGCAGTGGTGGGGATGGGGGTAAGAGGGGGTTGGGTGGGATGGGTATTAACCCTGTGCTGCTGGCAAACAGCACACCCGGCAATGTAATGGCGGATGAAGGTGGACATGCCAGGCCACCAATAATCGCAGGAGAGGAGAGCGAGGGTGCGAGGAGCCCTGGCATGGCCACTGTGAGGGGAATTATGGATGGAGGAGACGAGAGCATCAGCAGGTCCCATCTGGGCGCTGGGGACATGGGTGAAGGAGAGGTCATAATCTTGGAGGAACATCTGCCAGCGAGCTTGGCAGCGAGAGAGTTTTTGGGGCTCCTTGAAGTAGAGGAGATTTTTGTGGTCCGTCAGGATGGAGATGGGGTGGTTGGTACCACGGAGATACTGTCACCACTCCTCAAGGGTGAAGATGACCACCAAAAGTTCACGATCATAGATGTCATAGTTGCATTTGGCCTGTTCAAATGACTTGGAGATGTAGGAACAGGGATGGAGATCTCCGTTTGTGTCTTTCTGCATAAGGACCACCCCAGCGGCAGTCAGAGAGGCGTCGGTCATGATGTGGAAGGGTTTCTCAAGGTTGGGGGTACGGAGAATAGGTTGCTTGAGGAAGACGTTTTTCAAGGTGTGGAATGCGCGATCCTGGTCAGTGTCCCACTGCCAGATGGCACTCTTTTGAGTGAGGTCGTGGAGGGGGCATGTAATGTTGGAGAAGGCGGGGATGAACTTCCGATAGAAGTTGCAGAATTCCAAGAAGGACCATAGGGCAGAGACGTTGGCAGGAGGTTTCCAATCCTCAATGGCAGAGAGCTTGGTAGGATCCATCTTGATGCAGTCGTTGGAGACCACTAACCCTAAGTATTCGACCTCTGAGAGGTCGAAGTGGCATTTCTCTGGTTTGAGGTAGAGATGTTGTTCACAAAAGTGCTGGAGGACCTTGAGAGTCCATTCGTGATGGGTGGTGGGGTTGGAGGAGTGAATAAGGACATTGTTCATATAGACGACTAACCACCCTTCGGCAATGTAGTCAGTGAAGGCATCATCCATGTAGGCCTGGAAGGTGGCTGGGGAGTTGTAAAGGCCAAAGAACATGACAGTGGGCTCAAAGAGCCCAAAAGGTGTGACGAAGGCCGCCTTCTAACGGTCATTGGGCTTGATCTGAACATTGTTGTATCCCCACCGCACATCGAGTTTGGTAAAGATGGACGATCCCTTTAACTTATCGAGGAGATCATTGATCCGAGGGAGGGAGTATGCATTTTTGACCATATGCAAGTTGACGTAGTGGTAATCTTAACATGGACGGAGTTTTCCATCCTTCTTCTGAACAAAGAAGAAGGGAGTGGCTTAAGGGGATTTGGACGGCTGAATCTTCCCACTGGCAAGATTTTCTTTGATAAACTTCTGGCAGGCTGCGAGTTCCTCCGGGTTGAGGGAATAGTTTCGGGCCCGCTTTGGTACAAAGCTGGGAAGGAGGCGTACTTCATGGTCAAAAGGCCACTTAGGGGAAGTTCCGTATTTTCTTTGTCTGTGAAGATGTCCATGAATTCCTGGTACCATTTAGGTACCTCCATGTTGGTGCGCTTGGCTTCTTGCACGAGAGTGGTGGAGAGGGTGACTTTTCAGACTTTTTCCAGGAGGGTGTCGAACTTCTTGAGCAGCTTGGCTGCGAGCTTATTGTCGATGTCGTGCTTGAGGTACCGTAGGAGGTACTGTTGTCCGAGGGCTTCTTGTCTGTTTTGTTTCCAAGGGGTGGTCTTGGCTGAGATCATAAGTTTGTGCGTTGACCAGTCGATGATGGGGTTCCTGGCTGTTAACCATGTCATTCCAAGGATGACATTCTGATGCTTCCTGCTAGAGAGTACTAGGAAGTCTTGGTCGGTCTCATCATCGTCCACCCAGATGTGGAGTCGTGTCTTGAACTTGATCTGGCCCATCTTGTTCTCGGTTCCGTCCACATTGAAGGCTCGATGGGGTTGAGAGAGACAGGTGAGGGGAAAGTTATGCCATTTGGCGAAGGCATAGTTGACAAAGCAGGCAGTGGCGCCGCAGTTGATGAGGGTGGGGGTAGACACAATGTTCTGGCTAGAGGGGGAGGACAGACTGAGAGGGATGAAGATCAACTTTTCTTCCTTAGGTACGACAACCGTAGGGATAGAGGGGAAGTCAGAGAGAGTGGTGAGGTTCTTTTCCCAAGACTCCAAGGTTTTTCTGACAAGGCGAATCTGTTCCGCCTTTTCTACTGGGGACAATTTTGAAGGTTTAATGGTGAGTCTGTTCTGGATAGAGCAACAGATTTCACCAGGAGAGTAGGTCTTGGCTAGGGTGGCGAGGTAGGAGGAGAGTTCATCGACGACTGGGGTGGTCATAGTGGCGCAACAGTGTTTGGAAGGGATTGACTGGGGTTTCTTGTTCTGGGATGTAGGAGTCCGAGAGTGCCGTCTGAGGGTCTTTAATTCCTCATGGTTTTGTATTTGAGTGCTGGCAGCTGACTGCCAGGCTTTTACTGTGGTAGGGGTGGATCCGACCGCTAATTTCGAGGTGAGGTCATAGGGGAGTCTGGTGATGTAGGAGTCACATAGGGTTTCTTGTTGGGTAATCTTGGCAAGTCCGGCAAGGAGGGAGAACTTGTTGTTATAGCTGTGGAGGGCTTTTGGCAAGGTGGCCTCCATTCTGAGTTTCCTGAGTTCCCTCTGCGCATTCCGAGCAGCGGTGGTAGAGGAGAAGGTCGTGCTGAACTCTTGTTCGAAGGTTGACCAACTCCAATACTTAGTGAGATTGCATGCCATCCAGTTGTAGTAACCTTCGGTGAATACCCGTCCTTGCCTGCTTCCCATGCAAGCGAGAGCAATGGCAACGGCCTCCCCTTTGGCCATCTTGCCTTTCCATAGCTGGTTGTAGGCCTTGAGCACCCCAAGCCACCAGTTGGCATCCTCAATCTTCCCCGTAAAATCCTTGGGAAGTGTGTCCTTTCCGATATCAACCATTTTTACTAGACCACACTGTGGTTGTACTATTTTCGAGGGTGATGGTGTGGATGGACCGGGGGTGGTCTGTCTCGAAGGTTTAGCTGGGTGAATGGTGATAGTACCTACCAGGCCAACAGGACCATATCCTAGTCTGGATTTCTTAGAAGATCCTGGGCCTGATTGGCAGAGGAATGCATGCTTCGAAGAACCTGAAGGCTGAGCGGTGGTAGAGTAGATGCAAGGGTATTTCTTTGACGAGTCTTCTCGTACTGCTGGATAGGAGCAGCGGTCCTTTCGACTCCAGGTGGAGGTTGAACTGCTTGTCCTCGGCCGAGAGGACAAGATTCTAGGGAGGTTGACTGTAGGTACCGATATATAGGGCAGAAGCTAGATAGTGACTGTGGTGAAGTAGAGCTAGTTCTTTTGTTACAATGCTACCGCTCTCCTAGCGTAATGCTAAGATAGATAGTCACCAGAGAACGTAGCAGTAGGCACTCAGAAGTAGCCTAGGGACTTAGAGAGGTCCAACCAGGGTTACGCCAGAAGATATGTGGTATATTGCATAGAACTAGCTGGGGAGCTAGGTTCTACACCAGGGGTTTATATAAGTACAATATATGCTACTGGGCCAGAGGCTTCCCAATGGGGAAGAGCCTTGAGGAATACATGAGGTGTAACATGAGGATAACACAAGGCAAGGCTATGTCAGCTCCTAGCGAATAGGAAAGAAGATGGAACCGACTGTATGGTAAGAAGAGGAAGGTTAGGTTTGATGGAAGAGAAGTGGTGTCAATTGCGGAGATTAACATCGGAAGAGAAATGGTGGTCCAAAGTAGTGGAATACCCGTCCATGGGGTGGAACAAAGGATTAATAAGGTTTATCGTAGAAGGTCAAGGAAGAAATGAATAGTTGGATACAGGCCGAACCCTTAGTTTGTAACAATAGCCCCATTATAAGGAGGGAGATACCATACTCCCTAGATTTTCAACTAGAAGTCCCCATCATAGGTGTCTTGGTCAGAGCTGTCAAGACTGTCTTGGAATGGACAATCAGAGGCAAGGTAACCAGGTTGTTGGCAGAGTGAACAACAATGATGGGGGCAGTCATATTGAGGATGTCCAGGTGCAGCCCTCTGGCAGAAGGGACAATGGTAAGAGGGGCAATTGGGACAGGGATGTCCAGCAGTTCCGCAGTTGTAGCAGCGGATGGGTCTGCAGATGGTTGGGCCCAGAGGGAGGATGTTACGAACTCTCTCATTTCCCAACTTGTCACTTTCACTTTTCCTATCTTATCTTATCTTCAGGTGCACGTGACCCTGGGAACCCTTTCTTCTTTCACCCTTTCATGGGTCACGTCTCTTCACTTGCGCACACAGCGCCCTTTGTGCTTCCATTCTGCCACACCATGTGTTGGCCTCATGTACGTGCTTCCCTTCCATTCTAATGCCAGGCACATCACGCACATACTTCATTTCCACTCTTCTATTTCTGATCCACGCCTCCACCATGAGGCTTATCGTAGATGTAGCATACACAGGTGTACACTTAGTCAGTAGTATATAAAGGCCAAAGTCGCCGCCAGAGAACCTCAGTCAAGTTCTCTTGGAGTTCTCCTCAGAGTTCAACCTTCATTGAGAGTAGGACTCAGTCCCCTTTCCCTCATCCCCTTTGTTTCATAAGCACTTCCAGAGTTGCCACGTACGGGCAGAACTTTGAGTGTTTCACTAGAATTTGACTATACCTTTCTCTTGACAACAGTCGCCTGAAAAGTCTTTGAAGCAAGAGCCCTCGAAGGACTGCAGAAGCCTCTGCAACCACAAGTAGGAGGTCATAACGTCTGAGTAGGAACCACTGATACTCACGATGATTAGTGAACTCCTCTCCCAGTCTAGAGCGCTACTCAGCCAGGTTATTGCCAGAACCTGCGTCGGAGCGAATAAAGTCAGAAGAACTGTTGTACGTGCCTTTACGGTTGGCAACCCCCAAGAAGGAAGAAGAAGATGAGCTAGAGCTCGCATATCCACCTATCGACTACGACGTTTGGGCCAGAGTAGAGAGCACACTCGCCCTCTGTCGATCGTCTCACCCCCATTCCCCCTCACCTTCCATGCCAAGCCTCGCATCGGTCAGTACCCAAGGAGATATCTTTGAAGAACTTTTTGGGTTAGACGTTCCCGCAGAAGTAGCTTTACCGCTCCTACCCCCTAACGTTCTCCATGCTTACGAAGAAGCACATGCAAGGTACAACCAAGAGTCTAAAGAAAGGATTTGGGGCAATTTAGAAGGAAGGTCCCCTACCCCTGACTATTGGCATACTCCCATGCCACAACCTCGTGTGCAAAGGCACTGAAAGGAGTATTACTTGAATGGCTCAAGGATCCGTCTAGATAACTACATATCCCAACTAGGAAGGCCTTACTTTCGCCCACGATCTTACTTAGCCAGACTATCTTCTTACCCATACTAAGTAATGGATCCCAATGCTCCCCCTGCCCCTAATTACGATGATCAAATCAGGCAGCTCATTGAGGTGTTGAACGCCCACTCCACGCAAATAGCAGGGCTTGAGTTGCAGTGCAACCAGCTCGTCGACGCCCTTGCTCAGGCCAATAAACAACTACAAACGGCAGTAGACCAAACCGAAGAAGCAGACCAGCGCACTCATGAACTCCTCGGACTTCACGGCTGGGCCAGATACAATGGGGCTGAACCCCGCAACAATAGTGGAGGTGGAGGCGGTTCCTCTAAAGTCGAAATATTCATGGACCCTGGAGAGTATGATGGATCAAAAGCTAAATTCGAAGATTGGTGGATTAAGATGCAGTCGTGGATGGACTGCAACCCCAAGCACTTCATGTATGACGAAGACACTTATCACGGAATGAACCGTGTATACGCCGTGCTCTCCCACTTGAAGGGCACCAAGGGAAGTTACTTCTCTGAGATGGAGCTCGCCAAGCTCACCACAGGTCGTTCGAACCTCACCCTGTAGACCAATTTAAAAAGAGAAATTGAGGGACTTTTCCGCCCCCAGCTCCAGTCTGACTGGGCTAAAAAGGAAATCACAGGCTTTAAGCAAGGATGCCTGGACATTGACTTGTTCATCACCAAGTGGTGAGCCCTGTTCTATCAGGCAAAAATAGAAAACACTTTCGGAGTCTGGCTCCTCGAAAGTAACACATCAAGAGAGCTAGTACAAAAGCTCTTTGAGCGAGGTCTCTGGCAGAACACTGTTGATGGCACCCTTGCTCAGCTCTGAGAACTCGGCAAAGTGCAAGAAGCATTCGCTCTGTCCCAAGGAACCCGTCCCTCATGGTCAAACAACGAGGACAACAAGAAAAGGAGTTATGGCGACTCCTCTAGCAACATAAAAGCCGCAAACACGCGCCCAGCTAGCTCCGGAACGTGCTTCAACTGTGGTGAGACTGGGCATCTTGTCCGCGATTGCAAGAAGCCCAAGAACAAGTGCTCTGAGTGCAACTGGCTCAGCGGCAAACATAAGGCCGAGTGTAAACGAGGCAAACACAATGTCTGCAGTGCAGAAGTGGATACAAGCGACAAGGCACCCAGGCCTCATGACCCATTTGCCGTGGTACACAGAATGAACTTTGACGAGATGAAGGCATACTTCTGGGACATGAAGGACAATGCCGACAAGGGAAAAGGCCGCGCAAACTGAATAATTCGGGTGTTCAGTTCACTAATCGTTTTGATAATTTAACCGTTGAAGAAGTTGAAGATGACAACGACGACGATAGTATTAAATCTTCACAAAGCCATGTGATGTCTTCAGCTAGTATGGAGCACGGTCGGGGCATTGAACCGATGCTTGATTCCACATCAAAAATAAAAAAAATATTGAAGCGAGAAGAATCCCTGAATGAAAAATTTACACGTTCACTTAATCCGAAAAGGGAGATATTGCTCAACGTGAGAGTCTCGCCTCAGGATAAGAAGGACAGAGAATTCGTTTCAGCAGAAGCGCTACTGGATAGCAGAGCAAATGAAATTTTATAGATTGAAGGTGGGCCAAAGCACAGAAGCTCCCACTTTGCCCCTTATGTCACAGAATCCCCATTTACAATGTTGACGGAACAAAGAACTCCGCTGGAGATATCATGCACTGCGCAGATATTATTGTGGAATACCAGGGTCACCATGAGAAGCTCACAGCTGAAGTTATGGATCTTGGCAAGAACCAGATCATACTTGGTTACACGTGGCTCAAGGCCCACAATCCGGATATAGATTGGGAAAAGGGCATAGTCAAGATGACACGTTGCCCTTGTTCATGTTATCTCCTTCAGGAAAGGACAGTTTTCCTCAGAACCCTAGAAAAAGAAGAAAATCAGGCTGCATGGGTCGCATATCATCTCAGGGCCGCTCAGGAAGCACCAGTCAAAATAGAAAAAACAACTGAGGAACTTGTTCCAAAGCAATACCATGATTGGTTAAAAGTATTCTCAAAGCATGAGTCAGAACGGATGCCGGTCCGCAAGCCATGGGACCACACTATAGATCTCAAAGATTCGTTCAAGCCGAAGAAGGGTAGATTGATTCCCCTGTCTCCGGCTGAGCAAGAAGAAGTCTCTGCATTCGTTGATGACCAGCTCAAGAAGGATTATATCTGTCCCTCCAAATCGGAACAGACATCCCCTGTGTTCTTCGTGCCTAAAAAGGATGGCTGAAAGAGGATGGTACAGGATTACCAGTACCTCAATGAACACACGATTAAGAATAATTACCCGCTCCCACTTATCTCGCAGTTGGTTGACAAGCTTAAAGGAGCTAAACTATTTACGAAGATGGATCTCAGATGGGGATACAATAACGTATGGATCAAGAAAGGCAATGAGTGGAAAGCTGCCTTCGTCTGTCACCGTGGCTCCTTTGAACCCGTGGTCATGTTCTTTGGTCTCTGCAACTCCCCATCCACATTTCAAACTATGATGAATGAGATCTTCGCCGATATGGATGGCGTCATCGTGGTATACATCGATGATATATTAGTATTTACAAAAACAGATAACCAAGAGGAACACAACAAGATTGTGCAGGAAGTCCTCCGCAGATTAGAAGAAAATGATTTATACACAAAACCAGAAAAATGTCTATTTAGCACCACAGAAGTCGAGTTTCTGGGCATGATTGTAGGAAAAGACAGGATTAAAATGGACCAGTCAAAAGTCAAGGCCGTTCTGGAATAGCCAGTGCCAAAGAATGTAAAAGGTGTTAGAAGCTTCCTAGGATTGGCAAACTTCTACTGAAGGTTCATTCAGGACTACGCGCAAGTCGCATGCCCCTTGAATGATTTGACCAAGAAAGATCAACCCTTCATGTGCGAAGAAGCACAGCAGAAGGCGTTTGACATGCTCAAGGCGAAGTTTACCACCGCCTCCATTCTCGCATTCCCTGACAACAACTGTCAGTTCCATCTTGAATGCGACGCATCCGATTATGCAATGGGTACAGTGTTATCTATGTTGAAAGATGAGAAGTGGCACCCTGTCGCTTTCTCCAGTCACTCCATGAGTCCCAAGGAACGGAACTACCTGATCGCTGACAAAGAAATGTTAAGTGTTATCTGTTCACTCAAGATCTGGCGACACTATTTAGAAGGTGCAAAGCATGAGTTCGAGGTCTGGAACGACCATCAGAACTTACAATGGTTCATGATGAGACAGGATCTCAACCGACGCCAAGTGCGTTGGGCCCAGTATCTCTCCCACTTTAATTTAAAGTGGCTCTACAAGGCTGGAGTTACCATGGGAAAAGCTGATGCCCTCTCTAGACGAGAAGATCACACCGAAGGCATCGAAGATGACAATAAGGGTGTATTAGTTATCCCGCCAGAGCAGATTAGATCTACGATCCTAGTCTCTGATGAAGGTGAACAAACCAAACAGAAAATCAAAAATGTCTTGTTACGTTTAAAGGAACCTGTTACAAACCAATGGTCTGGTGCTACTCCCTAATCCTTATCCTACACTCCGCGGCTACCGTTTCTTTTGTTTCTCTTTCCTAACCTTGTGGACGGGCATTCCGCTCCTATGGACCACCGTTTCCCTTCCTGGTTGATCTCTTTAGATCTCTCCAGCCATTTTCCAGTGTAAACCTAACCTTGTTCGTACCAGACGGTCGGTCCTACTTCTTTCCTATTCTTAGGACCGACACTGCCTTCCTTTATTTCCGCTATGCATAGCCTCGCCATGAGGCCTCCTCATTACCGTGCCTGCAGGATACCATGAGGCCTTTCCCCTTTTGGGATCCTCTCTCCTAGTAGCACAATTCCCCATGTATATAAACCCCTCGGCATAGAACTTAGCTCCCCAGCTAATTCTACGCAATATACCTGCTTTCTGGGTGTATTCTCCTCCTTGAGTCCTCGAGCATCTCCTTGATTGCTCGCTACTAGTTCTTTGACGGTTATCTATCTTGGCTCACGCCTAGAGAGCGGTAGCGTCGTAACAGTAGGCCTTGATCGCCCCAAGTCACTAGTTGGCGTCCTCGATTCTTCCCGTAAAGTCTTTCGGGAGAGCGTCCTGTCTGATACCTGCCACGCATACTGGGCCCTTCTGTTTCCTTGGTGTGGAAGGTTCTGGGCATGGTGATGCGGGGGCGGACTTCCTTGGTGAGGGCGATGCTGGGGTGGTGGAGGTAGTACCTTCCATGCTGTCAGGACCGTATCCTAATCTTGGTTTCTTAGAGGATTCCGATCCGAGCTGGCGAAGGGAGACCCGCTTTGAAGAAGCTGATGGCGGGGTGGAGGTGGTTTTCTGGAACCGAGGAAATTTGTTTACGAGTCTTCTCGTCCTGCTGGGTAGAAGCAGTGGCCCTTCCGACTTCGGGATGAAGGTTGAACTGCCTGCCCTCGGCCAAGAGGACGGGATCCTAGGGATGTTGACTGTAGGTACCGGTGCCATGGTAGTGCAAGCGTATAGTAACGGGTGCAGCAGATAAGAGCTAATTCTTTTGTTACGACGCTACCGCTCTCAAGGCGCAAGCCAAGATAGATAACCATCAAAGAACTAGTAGCAAGCAATCAACGAGATGCTCGAGGACTCAAGGAGATGAATACACCAAGAAAGCAGGTATATTGCGTAGAATTAGCTGGGGAGCTAAGTTCTATGCCGAAGGGTTTATATACAGGGGAGACCGTGCTACGAGAAGAGAGGATCCCAAAAGGGGAAAGGCCTCATGGTATCCTGCAGGCACGGTAATGAGGAAGCCTCATGGTGAGGCT
This sequence comes from Rubroboletus satanas, assembly GCA_038090635.1. Lineage (NCBI taxonomy): Eukaryota > Fungi > Basidiomycota > Agaricomycetes > Boletales > Boletaceae > Rubroboletus > Rubroboletus satanas. The sequence goes on from JBBPNB010000404.1 coordinate 12,468, forward strand.
ATACATAGCGGAGATAGATGAAGGCAGTGTCAGTCCTAAGAATAGGAAAGAAGAAGGACCGACCGTCTGGTACGAACAAGGTTAGGTTTACACAGGAAAACGCTGAGGAGATCTAAAGAGATCAACCAGGAAAGGGAAAGGTGGTCCATAGGAGCGGAACGCTCATCCACAATGTTGAGAAAGAGAATAAAAGGAAACGGTAACCCCAGAGTGTAGGATAAGGGTTTCAGAACGGAGTCAAACCATTAGATTGTAACAGTCTATATGGATGATCTACTCATCTATTCCCCCAATGAAGCAACCCACACTGAACGAACTAAGCGTGTCCTCCAGCGCATGACCGAACTCAATCTCCACCTCAAGCTCAAGAAATGTCGATTCGCCGTCATGGAAGTCGACTATCTCGGAATGATCGTCAAACCAGGTGAACTCGCTATGGACCCTGTCAAACTAGATGGAATCGCCTCCTGGCCCACCCCCCTCAAGGTCAAAGATGTTTGATCTTTCCTTGGCTTTGCCAACTTCTACCGGTGATTCATTCCTGACTATTTGAATGTTGCCCGTCCTCTCATCGACCTTACCAAGAAAGCCTCCCTCTGGGACTGGACGACTGCTTGCCAGTTGTCCTTCGATACCCTCAAGTCCCTCTTCCTCTCACAACCCATTCTTCATATGCCTGATCTCGCCGCCCCCTTCGCCATTGCCATGGACACTTCCAAATCCGCCTCGGACAGCATCCTCCTTCAAACCAACTCCAACAGTGACTGGCACCCCTGCTCCTACCTGTCCCAGTCGTTCTCCCCTGCTGAACGCAATTACGATATCTATGATCGAGAACTTCTAGCTGTTCTACGTGCCCTCAAGACCTGGTGCCATTACCTATACAGCTCTTCCTTTCCCGTCCAGGTCTTCACCGATCATCGCAACCTCACCTACTTCTGTCAACCCCAGGCTCTCAATTGCCGTCAAGCCTGCTCCCTCCTTGATCTCGCTGACTTTGACCTCAAAATGATCCACGTCCCTGGCTCCCTTCTCTCTGGACCTGACACGCTTTCATGGCAACCGGACCGTCTCCCTACCTCCAACACCGACAATGACGGTGTTACCCTGCTACCTCCCTCGCTCTTTGTCTCGGTCATCAACACCGCCCTCTCACACCGCATCCAGGACTCCTCCGCGGGCAATCCCCTCATCCTTCAAGCCTTACAATCTATAGCTGACGAGATCCCCTCCGCCTTCCGCTCCCACCTCTCCGATTGGCAACATGATGGCAACATTTTAACCTATCAGGGTTGTGTGTATGTTTCTGCTGATGATGCACTTCGCCGCTCCATTGTCTCCCGTTGCCATGATCACCCCACAGCCGGCCACCCAGGTTACCTTAAGACCTGCCAACTTGTCTCTGCCGAATTCTGGTGGCCCGGTCTTGCCACCTACGTCTGTAACTATGTCGAGGGCTGTGCCTCCTGCCAGCAAAACAAAGCGAATACCCATCCCACCTCCCCACCCCTCATGCCCATTCCTTCTTCTGCACAGTGACCCTTCCAGCAGATCTCCTGTGATCTCATCACCGACCTACCCCTCAGCTCGGGCTTCGATTCCTTATTGGTTGTGGTCGACCATGGGCTTACAAAGGGGGTGATTCTTTGCCCTACCAAGAAAATGGTTACTGCTGAAGGAATCGCCGACCTCTTCCTACATAAAGTCTTTCTTCGCTTCGGACTCTTCTCCAAAGTCATCTCCGATCGAGGCCCTCAGTTTGCCTCCTCCTTTGCCAAGGAACTTGGAAGACTCCTCCACTATGATTTATCCCTATCCTCTGCCTACCATCCTCAGACTGACGGGGAAACCGAACGGATAAACCAAGAGATTGAGACATATCTCTGAATCTTCTGTGGAAACAACCCTACATCCTGGTCTTCCTTAACCTCCCACGCCGAATTCGCACATAACCACCGACCCCACTCCGTCACCAGCAAATCTCCGTTCTATCTCATGATGGGGTATGAACCCCTTGCCCTCCCCTCAATACTCCCGAACTCCCCCCTTCCCGCCATCGAATCCCGTCTTAAGTCCCTCACCGCTGCCCGAGATGAAGCACTGGCCGCCCATGAACTCGCTAGGCAAACTATGGCCTCCCGAAATCGCAAGCATTTCTCCCCATTCTCTAAAGGAGACAAGGTTTGGCTCAAAGCCAGGAACCTGAAAAGAGCAGTAGCCAACCCAAAGTTCTCTCCAAAGAGAGAAGGACCCTTTACCATCACAAAAGTCTTCTCTTCTGTCTCCTACCAACTTCGTCTCCCGAAAACTTGGAACATTCACCCCATGTTTCATGCTTCTCTTCTATCCCCTTATCGTGAGAACTCCGTCCACGGTCCCAACTTCCCAGCTCCTCCCCCTATCTTGATAGAAGACGAAGAAGAATATGAAATAGATAAGATATTACGCCATCGCAGAACTCCTTCCTCCCGCTCCTTCCTGATCTGATGGAAGGGATACTCCGCCGAAGAAGACTCCTGGGTCCCCAAGCGGGACTTGAAACATGCAAAGTCCGTCCTAACTGATTATAAAAGTCGCCACCCCTCCACCTTCGCTCGTTAGTATCCCTTTCTACAACCACCATGGCTATTGAATTCGCTTGCACCCCCACCGAAAACACCCTATCCACTGAATTGTCCCTTGTCGATGACACTTCCATGCCCACCTCTCGCGTTCCTTCTCCTGGTCCTAGCGTTGTCCCTATCCCTTTCACAGTTGATTTCCCTCCTGTTTCTCTTGCTACCATTTCCACCGGTATCCATTCTGTAGATGTCCCCCAACACGCCCACCAACTCCGTGACGAATTTCCCTCTGAGGCCAATGTACAACGTTTGGACACCCTCATCCTTGACCTCCGCCTTGCCACCGCCATTGGCTCCTACCTTGACATGGGCTCCCCCCTCTATGCCCTCTATCGTGCATACCTGCAGACCGCTAAGTTGGCACTCTTCAACGCTCCTAGAAATGTTGATGCTCATCGTACCTTCCACCTCAAGTACATTCAGACCACATATAGAGAACTACGTGCTGCTCTCACGGTGGCCCTGTTCCAGCTAGGGATGCTAGAATTCCTTGAAGACATAGATCGATACCTCTCTGAACTCCGGATTTCCAAGATTGCCAGAGAGAATCACTCCCCTGTGCTCTCTACCCCCTCAGCATCATCTGTTCCACTCTCCTTCGCCGAAGTCCATGTACTCGAGCATGTCGAAGCCTTTTGGACTGGGAATCACTCTAACACTCCCCTCTCCCCCAGTCACCCGCATTACAACCAAGCATGCTTCTCCTGCCAACGTCTTGGACACTCAAGGATCTGGTGTCCTCTTTACGAGTGTCCTATTTGCAGGGTCACCCGCCCCGGCCACCCCCAATACCTTTGTCCGAACCATCGTCGTCCCGTCCCTCCTTCTCCTCCTTCAACCACTTCGTCTCCCTCCCCTTGCTGCGTCCCTCCTCCCCACCATCGCACCTGTGCTCTGTCTCCCGATGACGACGGAGATGATGTCTATGACGACGTTGCCTGGAGCAACATCACCGGATCCCCCGGCCACAGTAGTTACCTCATCTAAAGAAGTCTTTGTGGGAACTTCAGACGTAACCCGGGGGTAATGTTACAATTTGTCCTAACGTTCTTCTCTCTTTTTTCTTTCTTCTCTTACCAGAGCCATGTACCCATCCTACTGTTTGAACCCCGTAGGATGTAGTTTCTCTTTTCTTATGACGTGTCATTCCTTCTCCTTAGTCAGCCTTCTCTGACGTTCCACGGCCTTCTTACGACACATCATCCCTTTCCTTAGTCAGGCTTCCCTGACATTCCATGACGTTCTATTTCGCTTATTCATCCAGGACTCCAGGTTCACTTAAATACTCGCAGCCTATCACTTGTAATGGTAGCTTAGACCTCCCTTACAATTGCATAGTCTTTTTGCTGCAACCCTTGACCCTTTGACCTCTGTCCTCTCTTGAGGTGACAGTCCCTTGAACCTGCAACTCGAGGAAGTCCCTCTCGTTGTATCACCTAGAGGCTCCTCGTAAGCCTACCAAGAACCCCTCGTTTGCTTAGGGATCTTCCCTCCAAGCTAATGCCCCCAGACCTCACTAAGGGCTATGACGGACTCCTACCCAGGGTAGTCGTAACACCCTGTTCCAAGTCTGTGCTACTTTGGAGACCCTGAAGGGAATGTACAAGATGTACCTGAATGTATGGCTGTGCCATTGTCACACTGTGTTGCTGTCATGCTGCTGTGAATTAATGTAGTGGCTGTGGTAACTGTCCTGAAAAAGGTGATTTGCTGATGCTCCTCAAATGAAGAAGGCCCCACTCAGGTGGCCGAGAAGCCAAAGACTCAGAAAGCACCAAAGAGGCGAAAGACCCACAAGTAATAGATATTGATTTTTGGAAGAGTCATCTCCATCGCAAACTCACTATCTCTGGCCTGTTATGCTCTGCTGCATCTGTTTGCCCCCACTTTGCTTTCTTGTTGCAATTGCCTGGTTCTCATTCATCATTGTTACCCACAGTTCCAATCCTCTTTGCTCTCTGTTGTGCTGCCAGTCCTTGCTTGTCTACCCCATGTTTTCTTGTCAAGTTTGGTCTCAATTCAATGTATCATTGATGCTCCAATCATGCCCAAAACATCATCATTCAAATCCATACCATTTTCTGCTGCAAATGCTGTGATGATAGACCCATTGTTGTAAATATGGACAGTTTGTATAATGCCTGTATACTGGTTGTAGCAAATACAATGCATTGTGTTTTTGTGTTATATCCTACAGTGAGCTAATGTCTAACTTTAAGTTCCATGTCTGGCTTGTCATATGATGTCCAAACGGGCTCTGTACGTTGGAAAAAATGATTGTCAGTTTGGTTCAACATGTCTCAGCAGAAATGACATACCGGATCGGGAGGGATGGAAGATGATCTAAGCAGTTCTGAAAATGTCTTCGGTTGTCTACTTTCTGCAACATTTGTGATGCTGTCGGGCGGCGCAGGAAGTGGCGCGAGAGAAAGAGGCGATGCGCCACATCCCGCCGCTCGACCAAAGACCAAGCTCTGTCGTTTCACTCGTGCCTTGTTACGTGACAGAGCAGACAACTTCCTGCGATGGTGGCTCTATCCGCAGCTTCGACAGCGGCAACGGCGATAAGCTCTTCACACTCAAGACTACCACAACCCCGGGGCTGACCCCAGCCACTCCGCTTGCGTGGTCAAATGACAACCACATTTTCGCTGCGTCTGATGACAAGAAAATCAAATTATTCAATGTTTCCACAGGGTCCCAGCTTGCAGAATCACTTGGTGATGATGGTGTCCAATCCATCACTCTAGCTGCCAACGGAAAATTTATCACTACTTTTGCATCGCGTTCCATCTGGTTCCTGGAGACATCGACGCTGAGTCACATCGGCCCTGTCATCGAGGACAGTGATGAGATACAGTCAATTGCCATCTCCGCAGATAGCAGCTATCTTGCCACTGGACGAGAGGACGGAAAAATCATCGTTCATAATCTTAGCAGTATCCCTCCCGACTCGTATGGTCCATTTGATGTAAGTATTTGCGCAGCATGTTCAGAAGTCCCGCACCATTTCATGCTGAGACTATGATAGTTCACTACTCCCAAGGAAGAACAACAAGACAAACAGCCTTCACCATCAGAAGACAACGACAAGAAACGACCAGACTCTAATCCAGTAAGAATTTGTGATTCTGTCACAGAAAAAGAGTTATACTGACTCGTTTAATGTGTACGTAGTCGGAGACCCGCAGCGAAGATGGGGGTACTGATCTCGTCGATGTCTGTGTTCGTCCTTTTTGCTTTAGACCAGGTCCTCACGATTGCATAGGTCGACGTGCCGTCGAGCACGCCAGGTCCTCAATTCAACTTTGACGAGGTTGGTGATCAGTACATCCGTCTCTTATTTCTGTGTTGACACTGCTACAGCCACCGTCCCCAAGATCCTCCACTCATCCTCGTGACGACACGGCACCACCGGTCGACTCGTTCAACCCCATATCACGCTCGTCAGATGCAATACCAGCGACCTCTCATAACATCAATACTGCCAAGTCATCGCAGGGCCGTTCGATATTTAAAAAGTGGCTGCAGAGGACGAAGAACAAAGACTCAGTATTACCTAACCTTAATCGACCCTCTAGGAATTCGTGTCGGCCCGCCGATGTTCAATCTCGTTCCGAATCACCAGCGAGAGAAAATGCTGTTAATGAGGGTCCTTCGAGAATGGCTGCGGGTCAACGTCAGAAAGTGAGTGCTCTTCCCTAATTGATGAACGGATGCGGCGCGTCCAATATATCATCTCATCTCAGCGAGCGGTCGCGAAACCCGTTGTAAAACGACAGGTTCGTTCTTCCTCGAGTTTGTTCTCAGTCATTCATTACACGTTACAGCCTAAATCGCCTGCCAAGCCTGCTGTTCCCAAGCGTCCGAACAAGGGTACCTCTCGTCCCGGACAAGGTCAGGCAGAACCACGAGCGGCGAGCCCTGTATGTCTTTCTCTGGTGACAGTAGACCTCGTCACAATAGCTCATTTTCTATCAGATGCACCAAGGGAACGATCCATCTGAACCATCAGGAGGGAGAGTCCATCTAACGGTGCGCTTATTTTCCTTTCACTCACATCGTTAGACTCACTGTGGATTAGCATCAGCGAGAGTCGGGCAACGCAATCCTTGCGATCGCGTTTCCTGCGTGGATATGTTGTTACTCAGGTGCAGAAGATGGGACGCATTGATCCAGGTGATCCGATGCAAGACGTGTAGTACAATACCGGCTCGTGGGCGCTTGAGCCGTGGTCATTGACTATGCAGTTATTTCAGTTCGTATCGCCTCGCAGCATTCGTATGCATCCTGAGAAGCCCATCCATGACAGGGCTCACTAATTATAGGTACTCGCACAACGGCCACCAAGGAAGTCTGTATGCAAGCCGACTCGGAGTTTGGGATTGGAGGACAACCTCTGAGTATTCATTCGGGCTGCTGCAAATCCAAACGAATGTTGACTAGAAAGAGGGTGCACGCCAGGATAGGAAGTCGCGTG
>JBBPNB010000405.1:0-13546 GCA_038090635.1 Rubroboletus satanas
CGTCGCAACGAGGTCACTCATGAAGCTGGGATCCGAGTAAGAATGAGCGCCAAAGACACGAGGTATCTGTGTGCACAGACCATATTAAGAATAAGGAAACGTGTTTATGGAACAACTTTGCGCAGCACTGAGTAAATAGAAACACCTTGTTCCTACCGACATATCGACACCAACGATTGTGTACCATTGGCAAGGATGTCATCGACGAATACCGGTGCGTAGCAGCTCCGACGAGTGACCAAACAGTGCTGACAATTCAGTAAGACCAAAGAATAGTACTTGACCTTGGTGACTCTGTCTATGTATACGCAGTCGCGATCCACCCCGACGGGACGCATGTTTTAGGCGGGGGTGACGATGGGATTCGACAGTGGCGGCTTGCAGACGGTCGAGAGGTTGGGAAGCAAACGGGAATGAAGGTGCGCGCCATTTGTGTGTCGAGGGACCACAAGTGGATAGCGTGTGGGACTCGTGAGGGGGCAAGCGTGTGGGATGCAGAGATACACGAAAAGGTCATCAACGTGGAGGGCACAAATTACGTGGGCATAGTCGACGTCTCCCCAGATTCGACCAGGTTTGCCACTGGGACTGGACGACCTGATAACAAAGCGAGCATTTGGAGCATAACAAGCGGGAAGAGACTCGTTGGCCCACTCGAACACGATGGTCGTGTCGGCGGAATCAAATTCTCCCCGAATGGCGAGCATATCGTCACCGCATGCGACAATGGCCCAGTCCGTGTTTTCGACAGTCGCAACGGCGACGAGCTGATCACTATCAAGACCACCACACCCGATTGGTCCCCAGTCACTCCACTTGCATGGTCAGACGACGGACAGCACATTTTTGCCACATCCCGCGATAACACAATCAGGTCTTTCGATGCCACTACGGGGTCACAACTTGCAAAATCGCCGATTCTTGACGGCGGCGACGTTCACTCTATTGCTCTAGCTGCCAACGGCAAAGTCATTGCTACCGCTATGCGGCAGTCAACTTGGTTCCTGGATGCATCAACACTGACCCGGATTGACACTGTCATCAACGACAGTAGAAAGCTAGCGTCGATCGTCAACTCCCTGAACAGTAGCTATCTCGCGACCGGACGGGTTGATGGCAAAATCATTGTTCTTGATCTTGCAAAGATTCTCCCAGATTTGTATGGTGCTTCGCATGTAAGTATCTGTGCCTTCGTCGTCCTCACATGCCAGATAAGCCCCATTTCATCTCCCATATTGACAAACTACTGTATGTCAGACATCTACTCGTAAAGAAGGACAACGAGACGAGCAGCCCTCGACCTCGGGTGACCACGACAACAAACGAGCCGACTCTCATCCGGTAGGAGTCTCCCATTGCGTCACCAGAACAGTCGCGCTGACTCCATAGCGTCTGTACAACAGGAAGATCCCGGCACATCCGGCCCACGCGAGTCCGAAGGACACAACGAAGACGGTGGTGATTTCCTCGACGTATGAGCTTGTTCGTTTTCCCATCGAAGCAAGTTCTCATGATGGCATAGGTTGAGGTACTGTCCAGCATACCCGCTCCTCAGTTCGACTTTGACGAGGTTGGTCATCACGTTTTTTTTTCTTGCTTCCATGTTGACGCTGCTGAAGCCACCATCCCCGGCCTCTTCTGCCGACCCCCGGGAGGATCCATCCCACGGCGTATCACAGTTCTCGGATACCGGGGAAAACTGTCATACTGCCGAGTCACCCCAGGGCCGTTCAATATGGAAGTGGCTACCGAGAAAAAGTAACAAGCAGTCGGCTTCCGATCGTTGGTCTCCTTCTCACCCACCTGTGAGAGCGGATACCACACACAAGGGCCCCTCTAGGATGGCCGCAGGTCAACGTGAGCCAGTGAGTGCTCTTCCTTGATAGACGATCGGATGTGGTGTGTCTGACATACCATCTTAGCGAACCGTCGCAGGAATTGCCCGAAAGAAAAAGGTCTGTTGTTCCTCGAATGTGTATGCAGGGACTCATCACGCGTTACAGACTAAATCGACTGCCAAGCCGACTGTTCCCAAGCATCCGAACGCAGGTGCTTCCGGTAGTGGACAACACACCGCGGGTGCAAAGACAGCCGACTCAGTGTGTTTTTTTCTGCTGATGCTGAACTTCGTCACGACAACTCACGTCCTATCAGGCGCAACAAGCAAACAATTTATCTGAACCCTCAGCCGGGACGGTCCATGTAATGGTGCGTGTTGCTTGTCTTTGACCTACATTATTATACTCATGGTCAATCAGCATCACCAACAAACCGGCAACGCTACCCTTGCGATCACGTTCCCCGCGTGGTTGGTGTGTAATCGCACAGGTACACATGATGGGACGAATTGATGCGTGTGCTTCAATGCAATACCACGCTGATTCGCGAGTATGCGCGCATTGACTATACAGTTCTTTGAGTTCGTGTCACCTCGCAGCATCAGTATGAATCCTGATAAGCATGTCCGTGACTAGGCTTGCCGGGATATCCGCTCTGGAGGACACTGTCGGATTGATTAGAGCTGTTGCAACTACAGAATGTCGATTTTGTCACTGCAGGCGGCGCAACTATTGAGTCATTCGCCTGCCCATTCGCCCTCGGGAACGCATCCAGATAGACATGCCTATCGACCTTACACTCCTCGTTTGTATAAAGAGAAAAAATGACGGATGTGTAGTTCCAGAAAACGACGAAAGAACGAACGAAACCACAGAGACCCGACCCAAACCGACAGCGTTGATAGAAAGTGAGATGAAAAACAAGAAAAAGGACGTGTATGATCGACCCTAAAACGATGCTAGAAACGCGCCAGGGTAATGATGCAAGGCAAAAACCAAAAGCGAGATAAGCCGACGAGGATGCGATTGGAGACGAGGAAGTGTGATCTGCGCGGGGTAAAGATCAGACGTTACCGGCCGTTCTTCCAGCTCGAGGGTAGTGCCACCCGATTCCGTGCTGGATTTTTCGCGGTCGCTCTCGTAGGCTGCGCTGACGATATTGACGAAGGCGTATCGCCTATTCAAGCGCGAGATCTGGAGCTACCACCATACGCACTCGCGGCGCTATTAGGAGCACAATTCCCCATGTAGTTCGAGCGAGAGGACGAAGGCCCAAACAAGTCCCCGTAGACACCCCGCATGCTTCAGCATCCAGCACATCCGAATTCGTTCTCCAAGTTGCTTGTGCTACCATAAACCGAGGCAGTGGCTCTCGGGAAGGCAACAGAGCTTGTTGCCGATTAGTTGGGCGGCATGAGCATCCCCGTGTCGGTTACGCCCATCATGCCCATCGGGGGGCATGTCACTTCATACCGCCATACACGCTCCCCCATCCCTCCACCGTATAAGCTCCCTCCACCTCCTGCGGTGGAAAGACTCGAGATTAAACGATGATGACCGATGGAGGGTACGGATGAGATGGCCGTCGAAGATCAGGTGACTGGGATTTTATGCATCCTCTGGCCAAGGAGAATAAGCACGGAGGGCAGCTTGAGCTTGCTGGAGGAGCGGCGGCGGGCAAGTTGTATATATGCGAGGGTAGCTGGAGGGCCTTGTCTGGGAGGACATAGTTACCCTGGATCAGATTTCTATTGCTGGCCGAGGACTCTACAGATCCAGTCGCATTAGCATCAAATAAGCGTCGATGATGACGACAGAGGAACGCTGACAGCAAGTACCCGTCGTGTCGTTCGACATCGCGTTTGTTTTGGCGTTCACAGAGCTCGAGTTTGTAGCAGCCTTTGAGCTTTTAAGGGTCAAAGACTCTGCCAGTGGGCTCGAGTGACTTTGGGATGGTTCGGATGACATCGCCCCCTGTTCTTGACGCCTGTCCCCGTCCCCACGAAGTCGGAACTTTGGGCCATGGGCCTCAGGCCTTTGACGCGCGCCGCGTATGTTCGGGTCGGTTGATCAACCCCATGGTACCGGCCAGCCGGAGCTATAGCATGAACGAGGCGCCGTGACGCAGTCGCCCTGGAGATAGGCTGTTACTCCGAGTTCCCTCCTATGGTTCTTTCTTTTTTTAACCATTCCTTTGGCGTTGTAGAGGCCATTTATGAGGGTGGAAAGCGAATGGGAATAGGACGGAGTACTACGCCTCCGATGGAGGACCGACGCACCAGTCGACTGGAGGTGGAGTGGAGTGTCATAACGCAACCCCGTGACCCTTTAGAAATCCTCAACCAGTGCTGTTGCGACGTGGGTTCGTGGCGGAGGCTCCACCTGGAGAAATGACAATCAGACTGGATACAGGCCTCTCGTATTTTGTACCGGTTTCAATGAAATCGATGTTGTCAGCGGGTCGACTCTGTCCGTCAGTGACCAATTGAAGAATTGCACATGCGAAGGGCTGGAGTCGAGACCGTCCAAGGTTGCGCTTAACGACCAGAGGGTAAGCTTGATTGACACCTCCTGGGTTAGACGACACGATACGCACCTATACAGATATCATCACGACCCTTTCGATGTATCTCATCAACATGAAGGCTTGTCCAGTCCGCACCAGCTCTATCTGACGCCGGTAGGCATAAATAAGATGTCAAATTCTTGGACGCTGTTGGTATGCACTGGGGATGGGTGGCATATCCCTGCTCGACTTCCGTATCCTCTGCGAGTTCGGTGGGAATGAAAGTCTTGGTGCTCTCATTGTTACCACGTTGTGGTCTGGCGTCAACACCAAGTTGGGAGGAAATCATGAACGAGAACTGATTACATCAGACGACTGTTCAACCCCGTCCTAGACGATGGGGCTCAACTTGTTCGCGAGGATGGCACACAAGAGTCTGCTTGGGCCATCCTCCGTTTCTTCATTAGTAACAAAGGTACGACGCTTCGCATCGGGAGCTTGTGGATGAGAGATAAAGAGCTTGCCGACACTGCCGCTGGGGCCGAGCCAGCTCGCCTCCCCGCAGAGCAGTCAGGGACACCCCGAGGCACGAATTAGAAGGTGGCACAAACAGAAGAGCAGTATTGAGCATGAGAACGAGGGCTGCAAAGGATGACGCCCTCATCGATACTGATGTCAGCCGTGTGTCGCCTGAATTTGTGGGATGTCCAGCGGGAAGGCCACATCTCGACGGTAATCTACGTTCCCAGCCAGGGGACAGACCAAGACGGAGGTTCCGGCGGACTGGCCCTGCGAGCAAGGGAGGATGCGCATATGAAGTCGCGGACGCTCGGGCGAGTGCGAGTTGGACGTCACAATTCCGATTGAGGCTCGAGAGTGAAATTGGGGGAGAATTGCAGGATACAAGATCAACGTCGCGGTGCATCCAAGCCCGCCATCTATGCAAATATCCGACCATGAGCTTCGAGTCTGCAGCTAGACATGGACGTGCTTGATGTTCTCTCCAACGTCACGTTGACGAACGCAAGGGACAGATTGCGGACGCACTTGAGGGCTTCATGAAGTTACTGTCTGTACGCTCCGTGCGCAGTCGAGATATAGTCGACCGAGGAGACAGGACATACAATCACAAGTTGCACAGTAATACGCGTTCCACGACGCCAACGTCCTCGCCTAGTTGGGATCCGAACAAGAATGAGCGCCAATGCCACAAGGCAGCCAGCTAACCGAGAAGGGAGAAACGCGCTTATGGAGCCCAGCTCTCTCCGTACCACGACTCGACCGCAACATTTTGCTTCTTGACACTGAGAAACCTACGGGCGCGCGCCATTTGGGAGGATGTCATCAACGAAGAACAGTGCGTGGCAGTCCTCAGGAATGATTGTACACTGCTGACAATTCAGTAAGAACATACGATAGTGCTTGACACTGGTCGCTCTGATATGGTGTGGGCGGTCGCTTTCCACCCTGATGGACTGCATTTGTTCAGTGGGAGTCACAATGGAATTCGACGATGGGAAGTCGCAGACGGTCGAGAAGTGAGAAAACAAACAGGAATTCGGAGCTTGACGGCCATTTCCGTGTCGAAGGATCAGAAGTGGGTAGTGTGTGGGACTGGTCGGGGGGCAAGCGTATGGGACGCAAAAATCCAGGAAAAGGCCATCGAGGTGGAGGACAGTAATTTTGTGGGTGTAGTGGACATCTCGCCTGACGCCACCAGCTTTGCCACTGGAAGTGGTAACAGAGTGAACATCTGGAACATTGTCACTGGCAAGAGATTGGTTGACCCACTCCAACACGACAGTCTCATCCTGGGAGTTAAATTCTCTCCCAACGGCGAATATATCGCCACTGCTGGCCGGCCGGGCTCTGTTCGCATCTTCAACAGTCATGATGGTGACCAACTCATCGACATCATGGCCGACGTGGATTCCCCTGGGAACGCAGTCACCCCCCTTGCGTGGTCCAACAACGGGCGGCAAATTTTTGTCGCATGTCTCGATTATAAAATCAAGGCCTTTGAGGTGTTCGCTGGGTCCCTACTGGCCGAATCAAAGGCTCAAAATTCGTACACTGACAGGGACTCGGACATCCGACCGTGTATCACTCTAGCTGCCAATGGGAAATTTCTTGCTTCCTTCGCACGAAGTTCAATCCTGTTCTGGGACAGTTCAACACTTGCTCAGATTGGCCCAACCATCGAGGACGGGAAAAAATTACGGTCGATCGCACTCTCCGCAGATTGCAGCTATCTTGCCACTGGAAGATATGATGGGAAAGTCACAATTTGCAATCTCAGTGGTATCCTTCCGGACTCGTATGGTCCTTTCCATGTAAGTATTTGTGCATATATGATGTTGACACGTTGAATAAGGTGCCCATTGTCGTTCCCCTGTCTTAGGCACCGACGACCCCAAGTCCGCCCGAGTCGGAGAACCACGGCGAAGTCACTGATGATCTGCTCGAGGTGGGACTTTGACCCTTTCCTTTTCGACGCTGGTTTTCACGACTACATAAGGTCGAGGTGCCAACAAGTGCACCTGAACCTCTGTTTGACTTTGATGAGGTCTGTCCTGATTTCACTGTACTCCCGCTTTTGTGTTGATGTTGTTGTAGCCTCCGTCCCCGGCGTCCTCTGCCCATCATCGTGGGGGTGAGGTAATGCCGCCAGGCTCGTCCCAGGCCGTATCACCACCGCCAGTGGCCATGCAAATGTTCCCTCCTCCCGCAGTCCCCGATCCAAAAAAACAACATGGTACTGCTGCGTCGTCGGGGGGTATCTCCGTGGTTAAAAGGTGGCTGCAGACGGTCATCAAGAGGGGCGACAAGACCAGTGGCCCACATCAACCAGATCGCCTTTCCAGAGAGCCCAGTCAACGTGCGAATCCCCGATCTCGTTCCAGGTCACATGCCAAGGAGAATACTATACACGTCGGACATTCCAGAATGGCTGCAGCTAAGCGTAAGCTGGTGAGTGTTCTCTTCTTCGGTTAACAGTGTGTAGTGTGTCTAACGAACCATCTCAGCGATCGGTCGCAATGCCCATAAACCCAGACCTCGTGGAACCAGAACCGGTAAAACGGGTTTATTGACTGTTTAACTCGTTTGCCGACGCTGATGTTTATCCCGAATCACAGCCTAAGACGGAAACCAAATCTGCTGAAGTGGGCCATTCGAACAAGGACGCCTCCACTAGCAGACAGGACCATGCGGATGCGACAACAGCCGGCCCTGTATGTATTTCTCGCGTCGATAGATCGCGTCGTGACGGCTCACTTTTTTTATTAGGGGCAACAAGGGAATGATGCATCTCACCCTTCGGGAATGTCGACGGGGATCCATGTCATGGTGCGCGTTCACTCTTCTACCTTTGATTATTATACTCACGATGGAATCTTTCAGGAAGAAGCAGGTACCATTGCGATCGGGTGCAAGATCAGATTGCCCGTATGGTTGTTGTGCCGGAGCTCCGTCGGGGAAGACGGGACGCATTGATCTATGCGTATGTCGCGTTGCCTGATGCGTTTGGACGTTTATTACGCTGCGCTTAGAATAGTGATCTCACAGCATGTATATGAGTTCTGATACCCCGTTGGCTGAGCGTCCGCGAATATCATTTTAGCGGCCACATTCCTGCCAACTGGTTGATCGATGGTAAGAATGACCATGAGGAACCTGACTTGATCCCTCGCTCTCAAGGAGTCAAGAACCCGGAGAGCTTTCTGGTCCTCGGCGTGGTGAGGCCAGGGCATTTCAGTCGACTGAAGTCTACCATATGAACACGGGGTGGAGCTCGATCGCCTGACCGGTATCATTGTTCACATGGGAAGCACAGGTCTACCCGATTCATTGCTCTAAAAACCATCGAGTGCGTAATAGATCGTCACTACTAGTAGTTAGCTAGAACGAGTGAACAAGAAATACATTGGTGCGAGACAGAAGGTTTCACGCCGCAACAGACCCGTGAACAACAAACCAGATCGTTGGCGCAAAATGATGTGATGCACGACAGCGTTGATCATAAGCCTTTATCGCTTCTTCTAGAGCGTCAGCGTCCACGCCAAACGATACATCAAACGACGAGTTGGCGTCCCGCTCTCACCGGCGTCTCGGTTACTGCCACGCGCAGGCGGCCTCGACGTACTCCCACTTTTGTGTTGACGTTGTCATAGCCTCCGTCCCCGGCGTCCTCCACCCATCATCGCGAGGGTGGGGTAATGCCGCCAGAGGCCGTGCAGATGTCCTCCCCTCCCGTAGTACCTGATCCGGAGGAACATCATGGTACTGCCGCGTCGTCCGGGGGTATCCCCATGGTTAAAAGGTGGCTGCAGACGGTCATCAAGAGGGGTGACAAGACCCAGGCCCCACATCAACCAGACCGCCTTTCCAGATCGCCCGGCCAACCTGCGAATTACCGATCTCGTTCCAAGTCACAGACAAGAGACAATACTACAAACGTCGGACCTTCCAGAATGGCTGAAGATCGACATGCGCCGGTGAGTATTCTCCTCCTCAGTAAACAGTGTGCACTGTGTCTGACGAACCATCTTAGCGGTCGGTCGCAGTACCCATCAATCCAGCCCTCTTGAAACAAAGACGGGTAAAGCAGGTTCGTTGATCGTTTCGCTTGTTTCTTGGCGGCGTTGCTTATCCTGCGTCACAGCGTAAGACAAAAGCCAAAACTGCTAAAGCGGGCCATTCGAACAAGGCCGCCTCCAGTAGCGGACAGGGTCATGCAGATGCACAGGCGGCCGGTCCTGTATGTATTTCTCGCGACGATACATCGCGTCGTGACGGCTCACTTTTTATTAGGAGCAACAAGCGAATGATGCATCTCAGCCTTCGGGAATGTCGACGGGGATCCATGTCATGGTGCGCGTTCACTCTTTTACCTTTGATTGTTATGCTCACGATGGAATACATCAGCAAGAAGCAGGTGACGCTACCATTGCGATCGGGTGCAAGTTCAGCCTGCCCGCATGGATGTTGTGCCGGAGCCCAGTCAGCGATGATTGAACGCATTGACCCATGTACGCCACGCCTCTCGCTTGCGATGGAGCGAGATACTCCTGGCGGGGGCATCGGTATGAACATGGGCGCGATGGACCGCAGCAACCAGATGCACGGTCAAGTACGTTCGCCTTCACGCACAGGGAATGGGGGGACACGTGCACTCGTTTCCCTGTCCAAGCAAGACCATAAGACTTCGTTGAATCCGACAAGTAATATACAACTTTGAAATGATGGGCATCCATTCGGATATCCGCTATCGACGCGGTTGTTATCTGCCAATCACGACCTTACTCTCTACGCGAGCTTTGGTCTCAGCAACAATACAACTATCGGAGAACGCGGCCGTGCACACCTTGTGCCAAGTATGAGTACCATCCTCGTTGGGCGTCACCACGATCCCATAATGGAATAATTTGTTTGCTTTGGATCTGCAAACCAGCACAGTGACTTCCTGGTTAAAGAGACTTGCGTCTCCGAGCCTATTGAGTGGGATAGCGTTGGGTGAGCTAGGAGCCCTAGAAGGCGGGTTCCGAAGGATAGAGGAAATCTCCTCTCCACCGCCACTGCCACGTGCGATGCTTTCCAGTAACGGCTTGAACAACGTCCAGTGTACCGCTAGACTTTTCTCAGCCCTCCTAATGGCACTCGTATCATCCGCAGGCCGCTCTACCTTGGAGAAGTCTTCCGTGAGTTTGGCATACTGGGAGAGAGTCACGAGAGAGGGCCAAGCCCGGACGTGAGTGTCATCTACTATCGTGTGGGTGCTCTCTGGCTTCGTCACAACCACTTTCCAGAGTGGTGCGTTATAGACCACAGTGGTAGCGCGTGGCGGCTCCCCGGCAACAACGACGAGCGCTCCCGTCGGGTGATGAATATTTGTCTCGTTGGATGGATGTTCCGTGGGCCGATCGAGCATGATCATTCCAGACCAATGAATGGCATCGTGGATGTTGTCCGCAGGAGGAAGCGTGTTGAACATGAGGGTGTCCAGAATATCGTTTGGTGACATGAGCAACATGAGATTCAGCACTACTTGCTCGAGGGTGATCTTGTAATCTACCTTCAGCTTTGTGTATGGTTGAGCAAGGACGCCGAGGACGCCATAAACCTTGTCGTGAATATAACGGCTACTACAGCCACGCTTGCTGGTCTGCATCAGTGCGCGCAGGGTTTTTGACCTCGACAAGGGTGACAGCGCGTTGAGTACGTCCTGGATTGAAAGGTGGGGATAGTGGGGATACGATAGAGGTGATTGATAAGGGGTGGTGAGGTACGGGGACATCATCAAGATGGAAAGATAGACTTCGTCTCGTGTAAAAACATCATCTCCGGAGACGAACAACAGCACCTTGGACAGCTGAAGCTCCTGAAATGTCCACACGCGCTCAAACCAATCGCACACCCAAGCTTTCCGGCCGTCGTCATATGTAGACACGATCCGTACAAACCGGTCCTCGGGTGATAGCGTCCCAAAGGCGACAGCGCCAGCGCTCTTGGAGTATATCGTCCCCATGAATGGAACTTGTTCTTTCTTGTCATCGTCACTCTGTTGATGAATGCAAGCGGCATCGATCCATACATGTTCTGCACCGCGCGGTTCAATAACCTGACGAATCTTTTTGAATAGGATATTGAACCGGTTTTCGCTCGAGAACGACGTCGACTTCCAAGAAATTCCATTCAGGGGGATCGTGGTTTCCTCTCCGAGTCTGTCCCAGGTACGGGTAATAGTCCATACTTTGTCCCACGGTATGGTATCCACTTCGTGCCAATGCACGGCTCGCGTTTTCAAGTGAATTAAGCGAATCCTGTCAGGCGTCACCTACGACCAGTGCAGAATGATTAGGATCTAATACACTGAAGGATTTGGCAAGAACAATAGGTGATCGGTGAGATCTTGAGAGCCGGACGGCGAAAAGAGACGTGGGGCGCCCAAGATACCAGGCCCCGAGACAGGACGGGGACACGAGTAAGAATCAAGATAATGGGGTTGGAGATGCACTGCGAGCGAGACTGCGAACCGACGGACCTGTGTATATTATGTAATCATATAGTAAGGGAATCGAGAACACGACAGCGCGCTTTCCTCTACCCTATCCCGAACCGTCCGAGACTCTGCCATAGCGTCCGTTACCTATAGTACGCTGCCCGAGGCGTTGGTTTTCATTTTGGGTCTGCCAAAGGGAAGATCGTGAGTACATGCGCACGGTCATCTTTCAAAAGTGCTTGCGAACCGAGGGTACGTGGCACTTGCGGCATTGGTAGGCAGCGCGGCTTATCATCGAATCATCATGGGGTCATGTCTCTGAGACGGAGTCTCCGCTCGACATCATTCGTTTAGCGTAGGTGAGTAACCGTAGTTCGTTCCTGCCTATACCCTGAATTTCCATCCACTGTGTATCTCCGAGCCAATATACGACTATCACGCAGAGATCTCGCATGCTTTTGAGCTATCGCTGCTGCTGTTGCGTCCTCAAGGCCTCGTTTTTTGGTTCTCCGAAATGACGTGGTGTTCGGTTTGGACCACTGAGAGCGAGCGTATTCCGAAAGGGCTTGCGTCGTTCTCGATCTGAAACCCATCGGTTGGCATCATTTTCATTTTCATTTTCATTTATTTGCTTATGACTTTCAGGGTGAGTCATGATGAGGGTGGAGTACTGCGCCTGACGATGGACGTCATACATGTTGTTCCTGGACCGGCTCGCCAGTCGGCTGAGACGGTGGAGTGGGTGGAGTTCATAACGCAAGCCCCGATATGCGCGCTGCGCACCATAACGGAGTTAATTATGCTTCGACCTCACGTTCACCTCTCGAAACCCGAGGCTCGCCAGGGGACACGTACATATACTCGCTTCACTGTCCAAGCGAACAAGTCTGAAACTTGAGATGACGTCGAGGTGAACCACATTACATGAGTCTTTATGATCCATGTCACGTTAGATGTTGGACTTGCACGTTTCCGCGTTGCACTTCAAACCGGGTACGAAATTCATTTGTACATGTAAATAATTTATGGTATCGAAACGTGTCTGGGTGTCTGGAATGAAGTACATATGTAAAATAAAATAATGATTCAAGTCAACGGGTATGGTCGTACAGGAGCAACATTAAGGCACACAAATAATGTAGGCGATTGGGTGGTAATACGAGATGGAACGAGGGATGATAATGGAGTCCATGAGTCCAAAAGGAAAGGAATGTCGTTGCGTTCAACAAGGAGAGGCGAGATGGACGGAGACGGAGAGTGAGACGGAGAGGGACACTATATTCAAGGAGCGATTCCTTCACGTGCAATGATCGTCATCAGTCCAGGGACGTTCGTCACTTTGTCCAAGGCGACAGGCTTTTGTGAATCTGGGAGGGACGACCGCGAGGCAGATGCGTAGTACTGGATCTAAACCACCACCGTCACCATCACCCAACACTCGGAGTCAGTACGATTCATGCATGGACCGAACGTGTGATAAGACGGACCAGCACCCGAAACTTCCCGTCGTTCCTGTTCTTCGGTATACGTATCTGGCAAACCCAGCTGTAGATGGGAAGACAAAACCAAAACATGCACCGTCAGCCATTTTATCTCATGCGTGCAAGTTTCTCTATCGGAACGCGGAAAGTATCCGGCTACCGCGTGCCCGCCAGTGTGGCCAACATCGCCAAGGCCACCATGCAGAATACAGCGAAAACAGCACGGTAACGAAATGGGGGACGGTGATAGAACAAAAGTAATAAAAAAATCCCACCTCTCCTCGACGAGCACGTTCGCCCCAAGAAACACCGCCTTTTCCAACAGACTGGCCCGCGTGCTTCGAAGCAACTTTGCCACGTCGACCGCACCTTTGCATACATACCGGTCTGTATGTCCGAGTGGTACCCGTCGTTTGCACGTCGCATCTTCTCCGCACAAGGATGGGTGTGTGATGGGTATGCCCGAGGTGAAATCGAGTGCGTCATCTCGAGCTCGTCTGAACTTGATAAAAGCGTTGGCAACGGTCGATACCGTCAAAGTCATTCTAAGTGGAGACGGTGGGGGAGAAGTCATCGAGAACGTAGACGAGAGATGAAAGCAAGAGAGGTGCGGTTTGGCGCGGTGGATGACCTGACGGACTTGTACCAAATAAATATTAAAATAAACAACTTGGGGACCTGAGCGGAGTTTGGACTGCATCAAGATCATGATCAATATTAC
>JBBPNB010000406.1:0-19514 GCA_038090635.1 Rubroboletus satanas
ACATCTATGGATCAGTCAAACAGAGCTCGTCTTTCCTTCAAGCCCATGCTACCCTCAACCTACATATCGTCCACTCCTCTCAGCTAACGTCTGCACGTGACCCCACGACCCCATCTACCCCAGGTCCTCGGCCACGATCCAGTGGTCCAGACGCACTTCATGCTGGCCTTGGTCCTGCTGGGTTTAACTCGCCTCGGGATGCGTCTTCGATCGAAGACTACTCTGCGGATTTCAGCGCAATGCAGCTCCTCAAAGTCATGAGTAAACTCAGCCAGCCCGGGACGCAGCACCTTCCGTACTTCCTGCTCTGTCGGGAGATAGGTGTGCGCGCGGTGGATGGGATGATCAAAGGCAAGGTGCTGAATCTACACTGGACCGAGCCAGTCGGGAGAGAGGTGGAGATTCCTGTTATCAGTGCACCGGTCTCACCTGTCCCGATGACACATCGCGTCTTGAGCAACAGCTCTTACATTGGTGGAGGTAGCGCGACTGCCGGGGTTGAGTCCTCGGAAGATGGCGACATGGTGATGGTGAATCCGATCAACCTGTCGACGAGGGATCTGGGGCAGATCGACGAAGGCGACGAACACGAAGTGATTGGACCGAAATTGACGCCTCTCACTCCTATCATGCGCTTCGCCATGCGTGAAGTCGTCCAAGAATACGAAGACGTCCGGACAGTCTCCGAGTACGCCTCGCTCAACGACCCTGACGAGTATTAAACCTGTGGAGCCGGTCCTGCATCAGATTTGTTGCATTTGCCGTTCTTGTGTTCGCGAACTCCACTCTGCACGCAAAACTTATTTATTTTTTCTGCATTTGCTATCACGTCCGCTTATATCATTTGTATATTACGTTGCACGTACACCACTGTAGTTCTTACGCCTCTGCGAACCTGACGTCCGCATTCGCTTCGAGCCAAGTAAGCCACTTCTTTAGATACGCACCGCCGTGTTGGATCGTGGACGAGTCTCCGACGATGCACTGTCGATAATTAATTTAGTCGATGCGTGTCTTGATAATAGGAAACGTGGTGATGACGCACGAGGTGTCTTTTTGCTCGTGTCATTGCCACTTGATACACATATGAGGGCCGATCAATCTCCGCGCGCTAGAAGGCAGACGGTACAGTTGCAAACTTACCATTCATTCGGCGCTTCTCCTCCAGGAAACCCACTTGGCGCTGTAAACCCACCGAAAGGTCGCGCCCCAGAATCAGACTCGAAAATAGATTTGGTAGCTGGCTCTGACCTTGTCATTACTGCGCACGAGACTGATAATTACAGCGTCTTTCTCACGTCCCTGCATACCATCCACGGTACCGATCTCGAGCTTTGGGCCATATTCAGGACGCAACAAATAATTGAGAAGCGTAACCTGGGCTTGATACCTAGTGAAAGCACATGGTCGGGCTTTGATCGATTCGGATATGAATATCGCTTATTGTTTATGATACGCACGGGGTGATGATCGCTATCTGGGAAGGATACAACCCCGCTTGGACCTGTCGGTGGGAGGTGAGCATATGGATCCGAAGTGAGATTCGTGCTAGTTCTCAAACCCACGAGCTTCTCCGTCCACCCTTTGACCACCGAAGCCTCATTCTCGTTACACCGGCTGCCTTCATCTCCGTCGCCTTCTAGGCGCTCATAGTACTCACACCCAGCGGTGTCAAAGAAGACGACGGGGCTACCGAGGGTCTCTTTGATGGTTTCTTCGTCCTTTGTCTCGGTAAATGACCGTGTGTTCGGCAAATCGGAGAGTAAATGCGAGGACACTGAAACGTGCGATTTCAGTTTGGACGCGTAGAGTGTTCTCGATGGGAACTGGCAAATTTGAGTGTGCATTCTCGTGGGTGGTGAGTGGAGTGAGAACAGATGAGAAGCGACCCGTGCGTACCGATATTGAACGTTGAGTAGGCGCTTGATGCCAGGGCCATACATTCGCTCGAGGCGGTCGAACAAGGTTGTCTCCAAGGTCCGCGGGGGACGTAAACCAGAACGTCTAGAAGGCCTTTTCTTTGACGGTTCGCTTGGATTCTCTGGTGCATTCGCTGCAGGTATTATGGTCTCTTCTGCAATGACTACGTCTCCGTGTATCAATTCTGATTCCGATTCAGAACCAGTCTCTGAACTTGAGTCAGTCACATCTTCCTGTTTATTGTCCGTCGAAGAGGCTTTGCTTCCGTCTGGCTTGGAGAGCTTCGCTCCCTTGCCCTCTGACTCGTTCTTAGGTTGTCTCTCCGGCGACTTTGCGTGTTTGCCTTTCTTTTCATGCTTATCCAAAGCTAAGATGGTAGGGGGTAGTTGCATGGGGTCACCTGCCAGGATCAACTTCTTTCCCTTGAATATGGGGACCCAGCACACCTAAAGTACCAAACTTCAACGTTCAGCAGTCAAGAAGCATCTGTGCTGGCACATACTGCTTCAACAGCTTGAGTTGCTTCATCGATGATGACTACGTCAAAGGTATGATCTCGCAGCTGTCTTCCACCGGCAGAATGGCAGGTGGCCAGGACAACCTGTGTACGTGTTCAGTCACGCTCATTCTTGCCTGGAACTGGGGTTTGGTAAGTACCTGGGACTCTGAGAGGACTGCTTTCACGACCCCACCCTCTCTCTGTCGATACCTGAGGCACGTGCAAATCAGACTGACGAGTTATCGCGGAGCGGCCAACAAACACCGACTCTTTTCTGAGCGCACGCACGTCCCCCCACATTTTCTTGCGTTCGGATCCACGCGGTTTCTTTGCCCCCTTACCTTTTCCCTTCCCGGCAAGAGTGTTGAGGGCAGCATCGAGCTCCGCCTTGACATCCTTGGCGAGTGCCGCCTGATGGAACGCTGGTTAACACATCTTCAAGAGGAGAGATACCACCAATGAACCTGATCACTCTGGTCTGCCTTGACTTCCAACGTCGCATGGAGGATATCCTCACGTGCCATGACTCTCGCTGGGTGACCAACTCGCGTTACTTTCAACGGTGTCCCCTTCCCTTTCTCGGGGGGAGGGAGAACAAGAAGTCGTTCGAGGATGTTATCGACAGAAAGGTTGGAGGCACCGCATACGAGCACGCGGATCGGTTTCTGATCTGGTGGGTTGGATGTAAGCTGACGGATGATTTCGATCAGCGTGTGGGTTTTGCCTGTGCCTGATTGTACGTTGAAGAAAAAAGACAGAGGCAAAATAGTGACGGGAATGTACCTGGAGGACCATGGATACATGCGACTTCCGCGGCCTCGAGAGCGAATCGGATGGCTGCTTTCTGGCTTGGATTGAGTGATTCGTCAAAGAAAGAAATGTCTCCAAGCTTGGAAGGCTTGGAGGGTGGCGACATTCCGAGCAATACGCGGATGAGTGGCGTGAGTTCAAAATTTGTCTTGTCGTCTGGCTAATGAGGGTACGGCCAGTGAATTCCATAGGAATACGGTCTGTCGCGAAAAGGTATTACCTTTCGCGCGGAGGGTATCGCAACCCTCTCCAGGTAGTCGATAGCTTTGTCCATCCTAGACACGGCACCTCAGAACGCGACGGCGTACAGAGAGCAGTTCTCTTTACCGATCATAGGTGACACTGTTTGCGAGCTTCACGACACGACATCTCTCCGGCAAATCAAGATCAGCATCGCCAGATTCAGGAGGGTCCACAGCAATAACGATGCGCGTATCAGTCACCTGTTCGTGTTTTCAGGACGTGGTTGGAGATAGGTGAAGCAATGATACCAACTTTGTACACGACACCCTCTGGTGCGGTGAGACTTTTCGTATCTGAATCGGTGGACCGTACTTTCTTCCCCTTGCTGCCCGTCTTTTTCTGCGTAGTTGAAATGTTCTCTTCGATTCGGGCGAGATCTCCGGGCCTGCAGACACACTATTCAGGTTTCACGAATGATACGACGATGGTAGCAGATAGTACGACCCTGAAGGTATGAGGGGGAAATGACGGTGAGGAATGGTACGCCGAAGGTCTCTCCAGTTCTACCAGCCTATACTTTGTCGAATAAGACATCGGTGAGCTGGCATGGCAAGACACGACCACGTACGTCTTTCCGCCAAGCCCCACCCCGGCCGACACCACACCCAGTCCACCCAGCGCCAGTCCACGCTGTTCGAGAAGCTTGGGTGAGACATTGCTCAGGATCAAGGAAGTGCGCTCGATCTCCGCATCGCGTTCCTGCGCGAGGAGGGTACGGTGTCTCGAGATGAAAGCCTGCACGGTCGAGTTTGAACTTGGTGATGCCATCGTCACGGATGCCTAAACGTCGTTCGTTCCAAGTCTTGGGCTCGTAATTGGTAGTAGGTATCCCGACCAGTAGTACAGTAACCTTAAAAGAATACACCTCCGAGTCTTTCCACCACGAACATTCAACATGACCTCGACATTATCACCGACATTTCGAATCAGTTGATAGGCTCGACAACAAATCAAAGAACGGTACTTCATGGATATGTACAATCTATGCAATCTGCAATCTGTTGGAGCGTACATACGTGTAGGCATAAACCTATACGCTCAGTAAGCAGCTAGCCGGAGTGGGGAATAATACTTCAGATCAGATCCATCTCATCAGATTCGTCTACGACTCTGCTACACTTTACACAAGCACTGACTAGAGGTTGTGAGCCCTGGCTCGTGCCTGTAGACAGTCGTACCCACACGAGAAAACCTAGACTCCCCTCAGTCTAGTCAGTACATGCATTATTATGAGCATGTAGTGCGAAACTGAAGTGCCTTGGGTGCACTGTGTCACACGCCTTCTGATTTTAATCATCGGGGCTGTCCACACTATATACCCTACAAATATCCATCTGACGACCAAAGAAAAAAGATCACCCTCACCCCTCATCAACGAACACACTCATTTCAGTGATATTCAAGGACTGTACTTATCGACCTCAAAAGCATGGATTGCTGCGACGTACTGTGTGGACTTGCCACGTGTTGTTGTGAGTGTTCCACCTTTCACCACATCGCCATCAAGACATCTCATCGAGACACGCCAAGCGCTGTGCACGCTATGTGGTATGCAAAAGGCATTCCGACATTCTCTGACTTTGACTGACGTTGGCAACATTCGTCGCGTTGAAGAACCATCTACTTGCAACTGTTGTTCAAAGAACCATCATGATCTTGATGACACCTCACCAGGTCACGCTGAGTTAGTGCAAGACCAACCACATCATACCCATGCCATGATGGTTCGAGGAAGGTTTGCAGACGATGAGCAAGACACTGGTATAACGCACTACCAAGGTGCCAAACCAAAACTTCGGTAGAGACTCGCTGTAGTTAAGGTGCAGGCATCTTGACACCACTGGGTTGTCGTTACGAGTATGGGACGGCAAACAATTAGCTGCAGAGTGTAACAACTAGGATATCTTTCATGAACCGCTCCAGATACTCAGCTGTGCTAGAACCCACCATACATGACCCTTCTCTTGTTGCAGACTCTAGTGTGATTGTGGGTTCCCTGAAATATGACGCACGTTTACTGCGACGAAGTGGTATGCGACGACAGTAATCATGGCAAGAGCGCCCAGGTAGTTGGCGAGGTTGTACAGTGTCTGATGGCTAATCATTCTCCGAGTAAAGCCTGAAGGAAGAACGCCTAGTAAACAAGCGTGTCAATGAGGACTCGAGTTCGTACCTTTGGTTGAAAGAGTGGAGGTGCGATGGCGTTGTTTGCGTCTTTGTTTGGTCCACACGGAAAACCTCGGACAACCTCAACACAAAACCACCTCACCGAATTTGACCAGTTTCACAAAGCCCATCATGCGGCCGACTGCAGCTCGTTCCAGTGGTATGCCCGAACGTGAGTGTTCCCCTTGGTCATCGACAAGTGCGAAAATTTGACTCGCTATTCGCTTGCTAGCCAAAGTCTTCGTGAGTTTTTGCCAGGATA
Organism: Rubroboletus satanas; assembly: GCA_038090635.1. Taxonomy (NCBI): domain Eukaryota; kingdom Fungi; phylum Basidiomycota; class Agaricomycetes; order Boletales; family Boletaceae; genus Rubroboletus; species Rubroboletus satanas. The sequence goes on from JBBPNB010000406.1 coordinate 5,901, forward strand.
GCGTCGAGAGAGTGCGGAGTAACGTCCTGTTAGAACCCCTGGTGGGGTGATACCGGCCTTGAGAAGCAAAAAGGCGTTATCACCTACTGTGAGTCATTGAGCGTATTCTTTCGCGTTTCACCACATTTACTACATCTCGCGTGCTACACGTATCGTTCAGCTGTCTCCCCCTTCCGTCAACGCCCAACAAAAGATATCTTCCAGGGTTGGATATTCAATGGCTACAGACGCCTTGCCTCTCAAGCACCATACTGGATTGTTCCGTTCGCAATTGGTGCGTGTTTGCACCTCTTTGCCCCACTCACGCCTAACGGTTACCAGCGTATGGCACGTACACCTGGGCGAAGCGTTACGATGTTTGGCAGAACAGCAAGGCCGGGCACATTGCACTGCATGGTACTCATTGATCCACTAGACCGATTTATTATTTTATACGGTTTGGAGCAATAACATAGACACTGGCAAGTTGAGCAAAATATATAAGCTGCTTGGTCATTTGAGGGGAAATACCCGTCGGATTGCGCCATGACTCATCTGAAAGCTGTTGAGTAACGTTATAATTTATCCTTGGACGACTCTCTGAAGGCCTATCTGAGAATTTTGATTGGTGGATGCAGTTTATGGGGACCCAAAAGGCTGCAGTTTGGCTCGCTTAGCCAGTCCCAAGAGTCACTAGTCATGTCGCTTCGGTGGGTGAGTAAGCCTCAGATGGGATCACAAATCTGCCCAACATTAGTCAGTGGCCCCATGACTGGATATAAGTAACGTCCTCCATGGCATGACTTGACCATCACATATACATTCACCATAGCAAATGTCTGCTATTCGACCTTTGTTCGTCGTCGCTGGTATCGGAAACGGCTCGGGTCAGTCTCTCGCAACGTTTGCACGGCCCTCGACGATGCTGACTTCCACATAGGAACAGGGGCTTCTTCAGCGTAAGGACTTTCTCGACCAGCCCAACGCAGACTTGACCAGTCTTCCAGTCGTCTGTTCGGCAAGTTGGGCTACAGGGTTGCATTGATCTCTCGTGGTCCCGAGCATCTCAACAAGCTCGCCAACGAGATCAACGAAAACGGTGGAGAGGTGCGACGCAACACATGCATCGTCATCGTGGTCCTGACAAGATCTTTTACTGTTATTAGGCTGCACCTTTCCCGATCCCGGATTACGCTCCTGCCTCGATCCGTTCTGCGTTCTCCAACATCAGGAACCACTTCCCGGTGTCTTCTTCTCCCCTCCGCGTTGCATTGTTCAATGCCAGTCAAGGGGTATGGAAGCCATTCCTGGATGTCACCGAAGAGGAAGTGCGCGAGTCGTTGGATGTCAACGTCCTCGCTGCCTTCACCTTCTCTAGAGAAGTCTTGCTCGAGTTCACTAAGAACGATATCGAACAACCAAGTGAAGGCGGGAAGGGTGGTTCAAGGAAGAAGGGCACTCTGCTCTTCACGGGGGCTACGGCCTCGATCAGGGGCAACACCACCACGAGCGCGTTTTCGATTGGTAAATTTGGGATCAGAGCACTCTCCCAGAGCTTGGCCAAAGAGTTTGGGAAACAGAACATTCATGTCTGTAGTCGCTTATTGCATTTGTATCCGACTCGCTGACATTCTGTGCGGATTTGCAGGTTGCGCACGTGAGTTGCGAAGACTGGCAGAACCGAGGCGCGAGTACTGATTTTGGATGCACTGTCTAATTACAGAGCATCATCGACGGAAATATCCTGACTGATCGTTCGAAAGGCTACCTTGACCCTACCTGGGAAGCCAATGTAGACGTCCGTCTCGATCCAGGTTCCATTGCAAAGGTCAGTCTAAGGGATGTTGCCCCTACGGACACGTCATCTCATCGCCGCTGCGCGCATACAGACCTACCTCAACCTCGTCGAGCAAGACAGCTCAGCTTGGGCTTGGGAGATTGACTGTGAGTTCGCTGAACCTCCTGTTGCCGCGAATCTGCATTCATGTATGACCACGCCTAGTACGACCTGCTCACGAAAAGTGGTGAGCGAACACCCGCGAGGGGATTCGTGGGATTGAAGCATCCGTGTCCGAGTATTCATGTCCGTGTAATGACATTTTGTTGATTTGAGTCGCCGGATCGAATATCGATCAGATTTGACCAGGTTTGAGCACGTCTCCTCGGATTATCATCTAGGCGTGGATGGCAATGCCGTGGCTGACGTATCCCACCGGCGCCAGCGCTCGACATACAATCAACGAGAAGTTCGAGCACTGGTAATCACGATACTACTATGTTTCGGGGACAAGCTCATCAAACGAAACGGGTTTTGTCGCTCGTAACGCTTCTTTTTTTTTTTCCAGGCCACTGCATGAAATCAAACGGTATAAAAACCCATCGGGACGACATGTCCTCTAGGATCAGTCTCCCCCCTTCCCTCCTCGAGCAAAGTCACTTTGGGTTCAGCATGTTGATTTTCTCGTCGTCCTCGTCCATCCTCCTTGTCATTGCCGTACTGGCTGGCGTCGCTACCGCTGCCCCGGCCCCTCATGGAATGCATCGTGGTGCTATGATGCACAGGATGCGGCGACACCATCGCCGTGTGTAGATGGGGGAACATGACACTCCCCAACTTGAATGTAAAGTTTTGCTTCTTTCTCCACGAGGTTGTATTCCCCACTCAACAAGATGATTTCACAGACTAACTCCGCGACATGTTGAACGTCCTCCCGTCCTAGGGAAATCATGCACTGTACAAAACTACGTTAACCGTGACGACCTTGCCGATTTGGGCTATGATCAAAATGACTCGTCCTCTTCCCCACATCTGTACTGTACTCACATCGACGAAGAACTTATCTTCTCTTGCCAGTTAGTGGCATTTTTTCACGAACGTCGACGGGCGAAAACGCAGTCAGCTGGGTTGATGTGCATCGCTATCGTTATCTGTCCCAATAGACATGTTTGCTTCACTCCCCCGTTTTACTCCTGGATTCTTCAAATCGGGTTCGAAACCGGGCACGGCCGTCGTTCCCTTCCCCGCGGACTCAGATTGGACCGCATCTGAGGCAGACAACGATGCGGTAACACATCGTAATTCGTTCGCGGGCACCCATCGTTATGTAATTATGTGTCTACGTCATGGCATGCATGATCCCATTCCCGGGTGCCAGTGAGGGGTAGTCCTGGGCCTCGGCGATGGGAACGGTCGTCTCTCAGGCTGGTCCTCTTTTTTTTTTTTGAAAGAGTCGCTATACCTACTTGAACCAACACTGCGCCGATTTTGCCATGATGCCGTGATGCGACGGGGTTTTGGTACTTCCGTTCGGCTTTTCACCATGGACTTACAGCTCATTGTCAGTATATATGTACTAACTGAGCCCGCGCGCCGCCTTTTGAGCATTCGGATCAGGGACTCAGTGGGAAAGCTCACACAGGCAGCTTTTGCCACGCTCGTTTGGTTTGTCTCGGCGTTTTGGAGCAGTTCGGAAGCAACATCATGATGTGTCGTATCCGAAACTTTGGAACTTGAGAAAACACGATCAAGCTCCGAGTCGTCGATACGAGCTGGTTTTAGGATTTGAAACCCCTCCCCAATGCCCTCAGCCGGAAAGCTCACGCTGGCAGCTTGCCACGCTCGGTTGTCTCGGCATTTGGAACGATTCGGAAGCCCAGGGAAGGGAAGATACATATCATCTGAAACTTGGAACAAGCAAGCACGATCAAGCTCCGACTCGTCGATACAAGCCGGTTAAGATGTTGAAACCTCGTATAACCGAACCACTGCACCGCGTCCGAGTCAAATGGCCCCCACGACTCGAATGTCCTTAACCAGGAGCCCTCCCCTGAAACGCTTTCCTTTCAGAAACCCCTCGACTTTTTGTCTTCTTTGAATGCAAGCTTGACCTTGGGTTCGAGTCGGTCACGAGTTAGCCAACAGACGCGTTGACGGGATACGTGCGCGTCAAAGGGTGCTTACCTGCGCCAAGAACGCCTCGTCCGTGATCGCTCTCATACCCACGTGTGCGAGCGCCTTGGATATGGTATAACATGCTTCGTGGGCAGTGTCGGTAGCGGCAGCTGCTGCAAACTCTCTTGTATGGTTTCCCCCTCTGGGTACAGTGGGGATGGCTACACGTTGGGCGCTCATCAGAAACGTTTCGTCGAGGACAACAAGGAGACCGAGTACATACAAAATCCAGGGTGGAGCGCAGGCATTACTGACACCCACCCGTCAGTAAAGAGCGTATTGAAGACGAAAGAAGGGGCATACAGTAGGTGATATTTCCCTGCAAAGGCGCTTGAGTTCAGACCCCCCGAGTCATCCTGGTACAACTTACGAAATCCGTGGATGCGCTTGAAATCCCCCACTCGTAGTCGATATCCCCGTACCGCTTCCGGACGACATCTGCAAGCTCCTCGCCTGATACCATCGTGTTCGTAAGATATAGGGGTGAAACGGTCTACTAGCTTACCGAGTGCCTTGTTCTGTACGAGTTCGTTTCCAATAGATTCACTGGTGAACGCGACCTCGGTGCCAGTGGCAGTGGCGGCAGCACTTGAACAGGTTGTAGTACAGCAGGGGGTGTGGATGAAATCACATACTGGAAGCACGCTTTGACCCGAGCTGCGGTGTCATACACTTCTTTGGTTAGGGGGGCACGGATGAACCATCTTCGACAGTGTTCATCAACAACTCCTGTGGAAAGGATACTGGTAGAATGGACTTACTTTACCGTACAATTATCGGGAATCACTGAACATGATGATTGAGGCGATGGTCAGCCAAGGAATTGTAATACGGACCGTTTGGAGCCCAATCTTTCCCCCCAAAGACGCCATGTACGCGATGAGTTGGTTTGATTTGTTGGCGTAAAAGTCCGATGTTCGTGTATGCGAGAACGGCGGCATCCAGTGTGTTCTTGCCTTCCCAGGGGCTCAAGCCAGCATGCGCGCTGAATACCAGGTGGGTCATTGATGAACCAAGAATACCTCCTCATTTTCTTACGTTTTTCCCGTATAATCTACTTGGAGCCGGACCATAGCCAGACTACCGCTGAGACTGATAGAGTAGGGAGGACCCGGTGCCGGATGGCACCTACATCACCAAAAAAGATGAGTGGAAAAAGGAAGGAACCACGACGAGGCCATACATGAGACAGACGTCCATTTCCTCGTAGGCACCTTGATCCCATAACCGAACCTTGCCAAATCCACCCTCCTCAGCTACACACACGCATTCAGAGCACACCCTATGATTCAGTGCATGAACCCGACTCGGAGATAGAAGCTTACCGGGCGTCCCGAGCAAGATCACCTTGCCGTCGACGTTCAGCGTTTGCATGGCGGCTTTGGCGGCACAAGCGACTGCTACACCCGAGATACCGATCAGATTGTGGCCGCATGCGTGGCCGATCCCAGGGAGCGCGTCCATCTCGGAGTTGACGCCGAGAACGCGGCCCCCTTGGCCATGTGTGTAGGTGGCCACCCAGGCGGTTTCGAGGAGGTAGTGCTTCTGAACGACCCATCCCTGCGCCTCCAGGAACTCTGTATACACATCGTGGGCATAACTAGGGAGGGGGGCACGGATGTCAGCATCACGTCACTGTGGTACCAGGGGGAGATGACATCGCACTATTCTTCGTACATCAACTCGGGGTGAGCTTCATGGTCGCAGAGCGCAGGGGACGATGATGAACATCGATCAGTCGCAATAAAAGAGTCCAAATGTCGAGTTGTTGGAGGCCCCCTTACCGTGTATTTTGTCGCTCAACTCTCTCAACTGAGGGCGGAGTGAATCGATCGTTTGCTCGATCACTGCGAGGATGTCTGGTCTGTATACATCACCTGGTAGGAGTGGTGGCCTGGTCGGATCCGTGTCGGGTCGCCATACGACATCGGTGGACATGGTTTGTTACGAGGTTCAAGGAAGTTGAAATCGATCGATGATCTGCCTGATGAGTGTGTGGTAGTACTATACTGGATTAGTACAATGATGCCGGTGGCCGGGCCCTGAATGCTCTAGACGGGGTGCGATAAACTCAAGGAGGTCCATGCGAGAACATATATCCATGTTAAAGCCTCGCGCTATATGGACTAACATACACCACCAGCGAGTGTGGAGAAATGAATGGAGAGATATGGGTGGGGAAGAGGAAAGAAGGGAAGGGATTCCGGCGGGCAGCATCTTTTAAATAGCTGTCAGTCTAACGCACGTTCCTGGAATCTCCGAGTCACTAGCACTTCGCTTCACGTAGTCTCCAGTAACGATTATTCGACATGGTCTCGACATTTCACTGTATCTAGTAACACATACAACAGTGCCCCTGCGATATTATTCTTTCATTCTTCCCTCTTCTTCTTGTCCGCCTCAAACGCAGCCTTGACCTGAGCCGAAACCGATTCAGCGTCCCGTACCTCCGCAAGGTCTTACCGCACGAATGACAAAAACGCACTCTGGACAAGAACGCTGCGTCCGTCAAGACCCTCATACCTACATGCGCCAGGGCCTTGGACACGTCATAACACGCCTCGTGAGCAGCGTCTGTAGACACCGCGTGCGTAAACTCTCGCGTGTGGTTCCCTCCTCCTGGAACAGTGGGTACGGCTACATACACGCGGAACGTTGGGACGGGGTCACAAACAGAACTAAAGGAAACGCACAAAAACCGGGATGCAGGCCAGGCATCACTGCAACACATCGATCATCATCAGCAAGGTGTACCAAGGAGAGCACGCATACAGTATGACACATTCCCCTGAGAAATGCAAGCCGTCACTTCGAACGTCAACGACAAACGTGATGCAAACGTACGAAATCCGTCGACGCGCCAGCGATACCCCACTCGTAATCGATCCCACCGTACCGCTTGCGAAAGACATCTGCAAACTCTTCACCTAGTCCAGCGTGCGGGAGTGAGAGAAGTGATGGATGAAGAGACACGTCTAGCAGAGATTATTTACCGAGAGCTTCATTCTGAACGAGCTCGTTCCGAACACCCTCGTAGCTGATGTTCATCGTGCATCCCGTTGCAGTTGCTGCAGCCCTGAACGAACAATAAACCCTCCATCAGAAGTGATGGGGGGAAAGGACCGTTCGCATACTCGAAACATTTTTTGACCCGAGCAGCCGTCCCAAATACTTCCTTGGTCGTTGGCGCACGGACATACCAGCTATACTTGCTCGCTTCACCATCGAACGAACCAAACAGAAAACACGCACTGCATCGAAGCCTGATCAGGAATGACTAGGCGGAAAGTAACCCACAAGTTCAGCGACCGTCAGACCCGAAAGCGAGAACGATCACAGACTGTTGGGTGCCCAATCCTGTCCTCCAAACACGCCATGCACGCGATGCGTGGGCTTTATCTGTTGACGCAGGAGCCCGACGTTGGTGTATGCGAGCACGGCAGCGTCGAGGGCATTCTGGCCCTCCCATGGGCTGAGGCCCGCATGTGCACTGAAAGAGTGCCGAGGGACGACGGAATGTTCCTGAGCAGTGAGAGACGTGAAAGATGGTGCATGATCGTGTTCCTTACGTGTGTCCAGTATAGTCCACTTGGCGTTGAACGACGGCGAGCGAGCTGCTCAGACTGGCACTGTGCGGCATGCCGGGCGCAGGGTGGCACCTGAGTTCAAAACATCATGCCCCAATCAGCAGCACCTCTGAAAAGCTGAAGAGATGGAGGGGGGAAGACCAAGAATGACAGCACGTACATCAGACAAACGTCCAACCCCTCATACGCCCCCTTCTCCCATAACCGTACCTTTCCGGAACCGCCCTCCTCACCTGACCAAAAAAAAGAACGAAAGATACCCAATTAGCTTTCAGTCCAATGCCACCCCACAACCGTCGCATTTATTTTTCACCCCTTTTGACAGGACAAAGAAAGAAAGAAAAAAGAACGGCTCACCAGGCGTCCCAAGCAAAACCACCTTCCCATCAATCCCCAACGTCTCCATCGCCGCCTTGACCGCACACGCGACCGCGACCCCCGCGATACCGATCAGGTTATGCCCACACGCATGTCCGATCCCGGGTAACGCGTCCATCTCCGAGTTTACGCCGAGCACTGGACGAGCCTGAGGAGCGGTGTCGGAGTCGCCTTTGGCTTCGGGGCCACCCGGGTGGTGGTGGGTGTAGGTAGCGATCCAGGCGGTGTCGAGGAGGTAGTGCCGCTGTACCACGAACCCCTGCGTCTCCATAAACTGTGTGTATTCGTCGTGTGCGTAGCTGCATGGACAATATGTAAGTATGTGCCATGAGGAAACCGGGTAGCGTTCAGCGGGAGCGGGATGGACGCTTTGGAAAAAAAAAAGCAGGGAAAGGAACAGAACGTACTGTTCTTCAAACTTGAGTTCGGGCCGAGCTGCATATATCATGTCATATCATACCATCATACACACGATGCAAGATGCATTGTCGTCATGAATAGCGTTCGACGGCCCGGATGGAAAGTGAAGCGAATCAACGATGAAGACGATCAGACAAGACCCATTGCAAGAATGTTTCAACAACTCCGAGTCTTTGTCTCCGAGAGGGATGGGTAAGGAGGGGGACTCACCATGGATCCTATCGCTCAATGTTCTCAGCGTCGGACGAAGCGCATCGATTGTCCGCTCGATCTCAGCGAGTATGTCTGGCCTGTACACCTCGCCAGGTAAAAGCGGTGGCCTGCTCTGATTCGTGTCGGGTCGCCATAACTGGGAGATGGCGGCGTTTGCAGTAGTACTAGTAGTGCTCATCACCATTGTCTTGGTTGACCGTGGGGCGTAGGAATCAGTTCACACAAACCAACATCGGGATCTCCGGGTCGTTGACTCGCACCCGGCGGGAGTCCGAGCTTGGTAGTTGTTCTAAACATATCCTACCCCCCATATTCCATCATCCAGACTCGCACCAACACCAGTCTTTCTTGTTGAAAAAAAAAGGCAGATAAACACGATAATAAGGTATGTACAAGCAGGTACATGGACACAGCGGGGATTGACAAGCAAGATCATCGAGTTGCAACAGAAAGAGCCGCAACGAAAAGAGAGAGACAGAGAAAAGCAAAACTGGAACACAAACACACGACACATTCATTTCGTAAATAGCGACGTGATCATACCCAAGGCGTCGAGGTCCGAGATAGGGTGTGCGAGTGGGGACGGTATTGAACGAAAGCGATGACGACTAGGACGAGGTACCCTTGACACGACTTGAGACCCGTAACCGATGTTGCCGGTTCTTCAAATGAACTTCGTAATTCGACAACGAATCCCCCGGTCCAGGGTTATACAACTACCGTGAAACCACGTCCTCCAGTCAGAAAAACCAAAAACTCGTTCACGACGACGTACCTTGCCAGGACAGTCCAAGCACTTTATCCGCCACTCTGGCGTTGCCCTGGGCGACGACTTGCGCAAGATCGCCTCAAATCTGTCGTCTGGATACTTGACCTGCAACGCCACGATCGAACCGGACAGCCACGCGGGTATAGACTGTTCACTTGACGTTTGAGCATCAATAGGATCCGCGTCAGAAAACGTGTGTGCTCACATATGCACCGCTCGCATTCGAAGCGAGGTCTCCGCCTGGAGAACTGGAGCTCACCATCGCTGGGGGTCGTGGCGAGTCTGGCGTCGACGGACGGGGCGGTGCAGCAGATGTGGACTGACTCACACCGTTCGTTTTGAGGGATTGTTGTGCGAGAGGCGCTTCCGACACGCTCGATGCCGTCGACACTGGCGATACCGGTCTATCGTCCTCAGACGGTGGTATCGTCGCTGAATTGGGTGGTCGTGTCGGTACCTCGATCCACAGTTCAGATTTTTGTCGGCTCGGTGTCTCCGCACCGTCTGCAGCTACCGAATTCGCCGCCCGACCTCGCTTCTTGGCGTTCGTCTTGCCCACCTCTTCGTTTCTCAAATTCAGATGATACTGTGGATCCGGGTTATACTGAACCGGCCGTGGACGTCGATGCCGATGCCAAAACTTGCCTGATAAAGGCACACAGCATCATCATCAGTCTTCCGGATTTCAAAAACAATAAGTCGGTCCGCATACCGCACGTCCCACACTGGGACTTGTCTCCCAAAGGTCCTTTTCGTCGCCCGATCGCGATGTTTTCCGGACAGCCACAATTAGAGCAGTGCCAAACTCCGTTTATCACGTTGGCGTGTTGCCCATCCGCAAACTCTTTCTCTTTCGCTTCCCTCTCAATCTCTCTCGCCTTCTTCGCGATCGCCTTGGTATCTGGCGGAGCAGGATTCACGACCGAGGCGGGTGGGTCATTTTCAAGCAGCGACGACGGCAACATGGAGGTGGATTCCACGGCGGTCGTCTGCGTCGGTGCATTCACGCGCGCTCGCGGACGGAGAATTCCAGGAGGATAGTCAGGCGCTTTAAACAATCCTTTTGGTTTCTTGTCCTTGCCCAGCGACAACGTCACCTGTGGGGTCGACTGTTGGGGGGGCAACTGCAGTGGCATGATGGATGTCCCGTTCTCCGACGCCACCATGTTGGCAATCGTCAGCGAGGCTGCCGCTGCGGCCGCACGCCTTGACGTGGGTGCATTCGCGGCAGCAGCAAGAGCAAGCGTCGCAGGATCTAGCTCGGGGAAGCCGATCGCAGGGGTACGGTAGGTGCGATTGGGTTCGCGGTCTGGAAGCGCAATACCACGACGACCCCGCGTGTTCCGTTTCCGTCTCTTGGTGAGCTCCTTTTCTCGCTCCTTTTCGCTCCGCTCGATATCGCCGTCGCTGAGGTAGTTGAGAATGGGCGTGAAGGATTGGACTTGATCTATCGCTCTCGCGGCAGACGTGAGGCTGGGTAGGAAGGACATGCGAAGCTCGTCGTCTTGGACGGCCGAGCCGTCGGCGGGGTGGCCCACGAGGAAGAGAGACTTTTGATACACTTGCACTTGCTCCCGTATACAGTGCGCGATGGCGGTCCTAGACACACGTCAGACACCACACCCGCGTCGTTCGAACGCACATGCTCACCTGAACTCACCACCTAGACCAAGCTCCCTTGCATACACCTCGGCAAACAGTTCCGGGGATGCATCCTGGTTCTCAAGGTCCCACTCGAACTGATCGTCCAACTTCATCGAACCCACAATCATATCAAGCTAACGCATGCACGATCAACACCCCGCCAACGATAACCACGACGCAAAACCCACCTTGATCACTATCCGCAAATCTTCATGCACCTTCTTCTCGTCCACCCCAAACTCGTCCACCGTCCGCGGTCTCTCCTTGCCATTGTCATTACTCCCGCTCGCCTCGTCCGCATTCTCGATCTTGGCACTGATCTTTCGTTTCTTCCGCCGATTGGTCGGCACGATACGCGCTGGCATCTCCTTCTTTGCGCGCTTCCGCCACGACTCCCACCACTGCACCGCCTCCTCGTCCAGTGTCCCCACGGCCACGCCGTCGCCCTCCCTGTCTATGCGAGGCGCGTCGTCGTCGCGCTCGGGTGCGGGCTGCTGAGGATGATGCATGACGTCGACGTCCGAGTCGTCCTGCTCCTCCGCGCCAGGTCCTTCCGACTGGGGTATCTCGGTCGCAGGTGGCTTCCAGTCTGTGTCTATGCTGGCAACGTGCGCTTTGAAATCGCTCAACTGTTCTTGGATCGACTTGGTGATCACGCTGTGATATGTAGGGGAGAGGGCATAATCCTCGACCAGGGTCTGTGCAAACATTTCGGGGGTAATTACGGGGTCTAACGGAGGTTGAACGAGTGCCGGCGGAAGCAGATCGAGAAACTGACCGTTTAGGTTCCAGACAAACGTCTCGCGCATCTTGTGATGCTCCACGTCAAACTCGAGTCGGATCGGCACGAGTTGCTCAGGTCGGTCTGCCAACTGGGACGGCAATTTCCTCGGTCTATCGCATCGGCTCAACTATCATGGCTGTAGAAAATGAAAGAAAAAGGTACTGACATGCGAATGCCTTCGCGCCTCGCGCCTTTTTTCCTCGGTCCCATGCTGTCCGTTCGCGGTGGGCGGGGATACCGAACGTCGAACCGATCCGGCCGTCGGTTGATGCCCAAATTCGCAGCAAAGTCCCTGTCCCACCACGCCAATCTTCCACCAGGTCCAGCCGTCCGTAATTCCTGCAACATCCTCGCTTGCTTAGCGCGGTACACTGTCTCGTACGCCGAGTCGTGCACCATCACGTCTTTAAGCGTCACTATTTCAGACTGCGTGAGCATCGGTACGGGATCTTCGATCTTGACAGACGGTTTGTTCTCTGTCCTGCCATCCTTGTCGATGTCGGCGGTCGATTCGTCGGAGGGCGATCTCTTGTTTTCGTCGGACGGGGCATCGCTCGCGTCGGATGGTTTCGGCGGGACGACGTACGGTATGTAGGAGATCTTTGTGACGGCCGGGTTGAGGGAAGCGATGTGAGGGGGGAGTTTTTGTCCTGGGGTCGTACCCGGAATGGGGGGCACGTTGACGGGTGGCGTACTTGCTGGGCCTGGGATCTCGCCGATTTTGCGCACGGGCGGCATCGGGGAACGGTGAGGGGCGGGAACTTGACGCACAGGCGATTGTCGTTGCGGGGGTTGCGAACCTTGTTGCGGTATGTTGGGGATGTTTGAACCGATCGGCGCGTTATCGAGGCCCATGAACGAACCTGCCGAGCTTGGAGGGAGGCTCTGCGGCATCCCATGAGCTTTGTCGCTGAGAGGGGCGACTACACTCACCGTTTCACGTGCGACGGATGGTTCACGCATATGGGGCTGCATCATTGGCTCTCGATCGGGGCGTTGCATGGCTTGAGGGAGGACCGGAGGACCCATCAATGCGCCACCAGCACCACCCACCATGCTCCCTGCAGCACCGAGGTTGCCCGACGGCGAAGGGCCCATGTTGATCGGGCCCATGCCACCCATTCCGGGCATACCTGGCATGGGAGACACTCCCTGGGGACCCATGGCCATGGCCATGTTTCCGTTCATGGGAGCAGCGAGGTTAGTCATGTGATGGCTGGGCATCGCAGGGCCCATTCCGCCAGCCAAGCTATTCGACATAGTGCCCTGCGCACCTGGAACCGAACCACCGATTCCAACGGCCGGGGGCGCACCAGCCATCGGACCCATACTCAATCGTGGGGAGTGTTTCGGGGAACCATGACCGAGTGCTGAACCGGTTCTTGTGGGGGGACGATTCATTGGGATTCCCATCTGCATGGCACCTGGGTTGAGCTGTGGATTGAGGGTCGGGGCAGGACCGATTTGCTGTGGTTGATTCATGGCGGGGTTGAGATTCGGCCCCGGGGCCATGTGAGCAGTCATGTTCATGTTGGAGGCGAGAGGGTGCGCGTTCATGTTTGGGTTGAGGTTCATGAGGTGTTGATTGGGGTTCATGCGCGAATGGGTGGGCATGGTGCCAGAGGCGGTGCCAGGACGGGAGCTAGGAGGGAGCATCATGGGGAGCTGTGGGGGGGCGTCGTGGGCATGATGGGAGTGATGGGAACGAACGGAAGCTGAGGAGGAGGGACGGTCGGCTTGGATGGCAGCGATGTCGTGGGACTGGCTTTGTGCGCGTTCGTGGTGACTGGGGGGGCGTTCATGCGTGAGACTGGGGCCGCGTTCGTGCTGGGTGGGGGTGCCGGGGGGTCGATCAGGGAGGAGCTGCTGTCGCTGAAGGGCGGGGCGG
>JBBPNB010000407.1:0-19509 GCA_038090635.1 Rubroboletus satanas
ATCTTTCGGGAGAGCGTCCTGTCCGATACCTGCCACGCGTACTGGGCCCTTCCATTTCCTTGGTGTGGAAGGTCCCGGGCGTGGTGAGGCGGGGGCGGACTTCCTTGGTGAGGGCGATGCTGGGGTGGAGGTAGCACCTTCCATGTCATCAGGACCGTATCCTAATCTGGGTTTTTTAGAGGGTTCCGATCCGGGCTGACGGAGGGAGACCCGCTTCGTAGAAGCTGACGGCGGGGTGGAGGTGGTTGTCTGGAATCGAGGGAATTTGTTTACGAGTCTTCTCGTCCTGCTGGATAGGAGCAGTGGCCCTTCCGACTTCGGGATGAAGGTTAAACTGCCCGCCCTCGGCCAAGAGGATGGGATCCTATGGATGTTGACCGTAGGTACTGGTGCCATGGTAGTGCAAGCGTATAGTAACGGGTGCAGCAGATAAGAGCTAATTCTTTTGTTATGACGCTACCGCTCTCTAGGTGTGAGCCAAGATAGATAACCGTCAAGAATGTAGCAGCGAGTAATCAACGAGATGCTCGAGGACTCAAGGAGACGAATACACCAAGAAAGCAGGTATATTGCGTAGAATTAGCTGGGGAGCTAAGTTCTATGCTGAGGTGTTTATATACAGGGGAGACCATGCTACGAGAGGAGAGGATCCCAAAAGGGGAACGGCCTCATGGTATCCTGCAGGCACGGTAATGAGGAAGCCTCATGGTGAGGCTATACATAGCGGAGATGAATGAAGGCAGTGTCGGTCCTAAGAATAGGAAAGAAGAAGGACCGACCATCTGATAAGAACAAGGTTAGGTTTACACAGGAAAGGGCTGCAGAGATCTGCAGAGATCTGCAGAGATCAACCAGGAAAGGAAACGGTGGTCCATAGGAGCGGAATGCCTGTCCACAATGTTGGGAAAGAGAACAAAACAAAACGGTAACTGCGGAGTGTAGGATAAGGGTTTAGGGAGCAGGGCCAGACCATTGGTTTGTAACAATCCAAATCACTACACTTGGACACAGACATCCTGGAAGCCCATGAGTACACAAGTCATTGGTGAGAATTCTGACTCTATATGTTGTCATGGGTATCCTGGATGCCCACAGGTACATTAGTCCTTTAGGGTTTCAAAAATTCCAACTCAACTTTCATTGGCAATGGGCATCCTGGACGCCCACTTGCACAACAGCTCTTGAGGTTCTATTTCATACTTTGTCAAGTTCTGAATTTCCGAAATTCTGGAGCTTCTGAGCTGTTCAACCACTCCATTTGGACAAGGACATCCTGGATGCCCAAGAGTGCACAACTTATTAGTGATAATTCTGACTCTACATGTTTTCATGGGTATCCTGGATGTCCATAAATGCACCAGGGCTTGAGTGACCCAGCTTAGCATTCTCACCCTGCACTTTGGGTCAAGTTCTGATGTTCTGGAGATTCCAAGCAGTCAAATAACTACAAATTAACATGGGCATCCTTGACATCCATATATGCACAAATTATTGGAAGGAGAGGGGTCCTGAGAATTACAACTCTCTACATATTAACATGGGCCTTCTGGATCCCCATGTGTGCGCAAGTCATTGGAGATCCTGAGAATTCTGACCTTCATGTCAATATGTAGAGTCACATCACTGAGAGAGTTTATAAGGACTGTCAGGTGCACACATGGGCATCCAGGAAGCCCATGTCAACATTTATAGAGTAAGAACTCTCAGAATCCCCAATTACTTGTGTATACATGGGTGTTCAAGATACCCGTGATAGCTTGGAACCTCTGAAACATCCGAACTTGATCTGCTTATTGGCATCACCTTTCAGAAGGGTGGCTTGGAACTCCCCCAGGAAGGGGCTGGGACACAGTAAAAGTGACCAATAAGCTGTGATTGGTGCAGGAACAGATTGCCGATGGGCATATGCTGCCAACAGAAGCTTGACATGGTCCTAACAGATTCTTAGCTGCAGGTCTAGTTGTGGTATAGAAAAAATGCAGAGAATCCACCACATTTGCTGTTAGATTCTGATACCAATGTTCCAGCCATTGTTCAGTTGGACATACTTGAAAATATCATGCAATGACATCCATGCACCATTGATACAGTATGTAGTAGCAGAGAAGCATGTGGAAGTCATCACTTCCAGTGATATCTCATGATTCTTATATCACTCATCCAATGCCAGCAAGTCCCAGTACACACATTCAATCCTTCTTCTTGATTCCTCAGTTGACTCCCTTTGCATCTCAATCCATGCATCAATGTACATTTCTGTATCTGCATCCAGATACAGTGTCACTCCAATCTCTAAGCTCCTGTCACCCTGTTCTGATACAATGATCTGTGACACAATTCTCAGTGGGCCCTATCACATATATAAATGCTGCTGTCTAATGTGTGACACATACATGCATGCTTTCACTGTTATCCTGCTGGAGTGATCATACTACCTACTTTTTGTAAATAGGTCAGGGTCAACCCCTGGTTATGCTATGTTTAGAGGGTCTGTATTGCACATTTCAGGATCCTTCTGAAATGTGCAATAGGTATATGCTGATATTTCATGTTATATTTCATGTACCCACTGTAATATATTATACATAGGATGAAATATAAGCACTACATATATGTTACAGAGTGTATCCATTGTGCATTTCAGGGAGGTCTTGAAATGTGCAGTACATGTATGTGTGTGTTTTAAATTATTGTCATTGTAAAATCTGTGTGATCCACCTATGTGTTGCATATTTTAGAGGGTGCTATTACAAATGCTATCTTCTGGACTTATCATTTTCTCTCTTTTTTTGTTATCCTATCTTATCTTCAGATGCACATGACCCTGGGAACCTATATTCCTTTCACCCTTTCATGAGTCACACATTTCATCTTGCACACATGGTGTCCCTTTTTTCCATTCTGCCATACTATGTGTGTGCCTCATGTATGTACTTCTCTTCCATTCTAATGCCAGATGCATCACCTCTGTACTTAATTCCCGCCTCTTCCATTATGATCCATGCCACCTCCATGAGGCTTATCGTAGATATAGTCTACACACATGTAAACATAGTCAGTAGTATATAAAGGCTGTTATGATGCTACCGCTCTCCTAGCATAATGCTAAGATAGATAGTCAACAGAGAACGTAGCAGTAGGCACTCAGAAGTAGCCTATGGACTTCGAGAGGTCCGACCAGGGTTACGCCAGAAGATACGCAGTATATTGCGTAAAACTAGCTGGGGAGCTAGGTTCTACACCTGGATCTATATACGATTACAAGTGTGCTACGAGGTCAGAGGATCCCCTAAGGGGAATAGTCTGGAAACCAGTTGGCACGAGGTAGAGGTAGGCATGTGGAGATAAGAGAGAAACCTAGATGTGGAATAGTAATACCAGTCCTCGTGTAGAACACGAGGTGAAACGGGGACCGGCGTAATGGTACAGTGTATGAGGGAAGAAAGCTTGTTAGTCAGTCCAAAGCATCATAATGCTGGCTGCATATGGTAACTAAGAACAGGAGAGCGGTAACGAGAATGTTGGAGTGAAAGGGAATGAGAAAGGGTAGTAGTCGTAAGGAGATTGTTGGGTTGTAACAAAGGCCAAAGTTGCTGCCAGAGAACTTCAGTCAAGTTTTCTTGGTGTTCTCCTCAGAGATACATCTTCATTGAGAGTAGGACTCAGTCCCTTTCCATTCCTTGTTTCCTACACTTCCAGAGTGAGCCACATATGAGCTTGATCTTTAAGTGTTTCATTAGAACTTGACTACATCTTCCTCTCGACAATGGTCACCAGCGAAGTGCTGAAGTTTGACATTTGAAGGTCTCTCTATACTCTTGTAGTCACTGAACGCTTGGTGCTGATACAGCAAGGTTTATATTTGCAAAGCCAACCAGATGGGCAGTAGTACAAGTGGCACTTTGCCAGAGTAAGGGTGATGCTCAGCAAGGATAAAGAAGTATCTCTGTTGAAGTTAACCATTTGAAGAGAGACTTCTAGGTCCCTTAGTGTTACGGCTATGCCCTCCCCTACCTTATTTCTTTGGAACAACCCCAACTCACCTTCTCGTACCCTTGGAAGAAACCTTCTCAATGAGTTGTGTGACCTGGGACATGAGGACCTCATGCCAGACGACCTTTGGGACGAGTTCATGAGCCTTGACTATGTTGCGCCTGAAGATGGGACTCTCCAGGGAATCCCCAGGGATCATCCCTAATTTCCTTTTATGTACTATTTCCATTACTGTATTTCATATGCAGACACATCTCACCTCGGCAGTTATCATACTAAGGTAATGCCTCGTGTTCCCCTCACCCAGACAGATCTAGATCCTGATCTACGATCTTACTCGATATAGTGCCACCCTATATAGGTAGTAGAGGCCTCCCCTAAACTACCTAAGTAGTATTTAAGTTCAGACTCCGTTGTACTTCTTTTCTCCCAACCTTGGTCTGCATCATTCACCATAACAATCTTGATTGCTGCGAAGTCTGATCGCCACTTCGCTTCTATATCACTGCTTCTATCTCCACATCTTGTGATTAGCCTTAGCCTAAGGTTAACACCTAGCACCTAAGCCTTTGTCCTAGAAGGGTACTATCCCCTAGACATAGTACCACCCATTGGGAGCCAGCGCACTCATCCTCCCAGTGAAGGACCACTTCGTATGCGGAGTGCTACATGGATGGCCCCACATATATGTCAGGCTAGTGTAGGCACTCCAGAGGGAGAAGGCTAGTGCACTAGACCTCCACCTGTCACTGCTCTCGAGCATCCGGTGCTGTCACCTTGGGAGTTCCCATTCTCCCATAGTGATACGTGTTGAGACCCGCCCTCTCAACACTTGTTCTCCAAGCCAACAGGAGACTTCCCCAGCACACCACTGTGGTCGAGATTGTTATGGTCCCACATAACACTTAGGGTTAGAAGCACTGTAACCAAAAATGGTCTGCAAGAAGAAGCTTGCTATGGCATTAAAAAGACGAGTAGGTCTCATATAGTCACCTACTGACAATGATGTCTAGGCCCAGAGTGAAGAAGTGCTCACCCCTTTGAAATACCCTTGAGTAAAGAAGTACTCGCTATCAGAAGCCTACATTAGTAGAGACACTCACCACACAGTAGTGGGTGCAGGCCACCATACAATGACAGAAGTACATGAAAACACATGAAAGAAGTCACATGTTCCATTGTCTCCATGCAAAACTGCAGTGGTTGAACACAAGTAACCCTCATCTTCGAATGAGACACTTGTTTCAGGCAGTACAAGTAGTACTAGGAGCAGAAGCAGTACCCATACCCTCCACAACAAGCATTGTGTTGGACTGTATCCACGAAGACATTCTTGACAAGCTCTTGGGCAGAAACCCCCACAGTAGCATTAGTCATCTCTCCTGCTGATGCACACAACATTGACATTCAGCATAACACAAGACGCAACATGAAGAATTTGAAGTAAGGATTTGGAGCACTTAGCAGACGGAAGTTGCATCAGGGCCATGTAAGAAGAAGAAGCATTGCCTTTACAGCCTGAGCACCCATTACACAGAACTCTGATGCTCCTATCAGAAGACATGTTATGAACTACATTGTGTTCTTTGTTCTCACGATTATCACTCTCTTCATAATTGTGATCATAGTAGCTGCTGCTCTCCTAGCACACATTGTCTCTCAGGACAGACCCCTGATACTTGAAGTCCACTATAGTAAACAAATGTTCTCACTCAGCATGCTTTCATCCGGAAGAGTCATTCCAATCCAGAGAGGTACTGCAGGGTACTTCTGACCAGATCCTGCAACATTGATGGCTGGCCTGCCAATGAATACAATAACAATGATGGTTGGGGAGAGACCCCTGACACCAATGGCTGGAATACTGAAGAAGATGATGGATGGGGTAATGATGCAGGTGTCAATGTCCCCTGATTATGAAAGGTTTTATCCTGGGAAGCGTCAGGATCAACAACACTATGACAGGACTGTATTTAATGTGGATGTCTGTTATCAGAAAAGATTCCACAAAAACCTCATAAAGCTATATGACACCCTGTCAAGACATGCAGTTATGAATACCCGAAAAATCAGTATGACCTATCGAAGTTCAAAGGAACCTCAATGGCGCAGGGACAAGAGGGAGTGTTAGTGAGAGAGACTCACTGAGGCCCAGAGGATAGTAATCAGCTATGGAGAGTGACACTTGAGTAAGTGGGATTGGTCTCTAAGGTCTGGAGGAGCTCAGGTCTCAAGTGGAATGAAGGGTGAAAGAATCGTTAAATACTACTGGCAGTAAGGCCGGGTTTAAATAGAAGTACAGTGTTTGTACTTGTAGTGGTAAATGTCCCATAAGGGAACATCTTGTAGAATACTATGGAATATCATGGAATGATATGTAATACATGAATCATGCTATATATGCTAAATGAGTCATGATCAGTAAGCGATTGGTAAGTCATCCAATTGCATTACTAGCTCTTATCTATGATGTCAGAATGACATCATGCTATTGTAATATGAATAGTGTAAGCGGTCCAGGCCACGGACCTTATAAGTATGACATAACAAAGGTCTAGACAGACCTAGATTCTAGGATGTGAAATTGAAGAATTAAACATAGAAACCTAGAATCTCAACATGACCTGTTAACACACCTTTACAGCAAAACCTATGAGAAAGTAAAGAAGTACTTCTGGGACATGAAAAACGCTAAAGACCAGAAGAGGAATGCAAATACTTGAGTTGAAGATGACGACAATGACGATATTATTATTACACCACAAGGCCATGTGGTATCTTCGGCTATTTTGAAGCATGGTCATGGCATTGAACTGATGCTTGATTTCACACCCAAAATTAAAAAAAATATTGAAGCAAGAAGAATCCCTGAACGAAAACAATATTACAGAAGTATTTACTCAGTTGCTTAATCTGAAAAGAGAAATATTGCTCAATGTGAGAGTCTCGCCTCAGGAGAAGAAGAACAGAGAGTTCGTTTTGACAGAAGTGCTACTAGATAGCAGCGCAAATGAAGTATTTATAGATCGGAAGTGGGCCAAAGCACAGAAGCTCCCACTTCACTCCCTACGTCACAGAATCCTGGTTTATAACATTGACAGAATCAAGAACTCCACTGGTGATATCACGCATTGCATGGATATTATTATGGAATACCAGGGTCATCATGAGAAGCTCATAGCTGAAGTAATGGATCTTGGCAAGAACCAGGTCATTCTCAGTTACACATGGCTCAAGGCCCACAACCCAGAAATTGATTGCGAACATGGCATGGTCAAGATGACATGCTGCCCCTGCTCATGTGATCTCCTTCAGGAAAGGATAGTCTTTCTCAGGACCATAGAAAAAGAAGAGAACCAAGCTGTGTGGACCACGTATCACCTCAGGGCCAATCAGGAAGTGCCAGTAAAAATAGAAAAGACTGCTGAGGAACTTGTTCCAAAGCAATACCATGGATGGTTAAAAGTATTTTCGAAGCATGAGTCTGAATGCATGCCAGTTCGTAAACCATGGGACCATGTCATAGATCTGAAAGACACATTTAAGTCTGAGAAGGGTAGATTGATTTCCCTGTCACCGGCTAAACAAGAAGAAGTCTTGGCATTCATCAATGACCAATTGAAGAAGGATTATATCCGTCCCTCTAAATTGGAACAAATGTCTCCCATGTTCTTCATGCCCAAGAAGGATGGCTGAAAGAGGATGGTACAGGATTACTGGTACCTCAACAAACACACAATTAAGAATAATTATCCACTCCTGCTTATTTCGCAATTGGTTGACAAGCTGAAAGAAGCCAAGCTATTCACAAAAATGGATCTCAGATGGGGATACAACAATGTATGGATCAAGAAAGGCAATGAATTGAAAGCTGCCTTTATCTGCCACCACAGCTTCTTTGAGCCCGTGATTATGTTCTTCGGTCTCTGCAATTCCCTGTCCATATTTCAAACAATGATAAATGAGATCTTCACTGATACAGTATGGATGGCGTTGTTGTGGTATACATCCATGATATATTAGTATTTACAAAAACAGATAACCAAGAGGAACACAACAAGATCATGCAGGAAGTCCTCTGTAAATTAGAAGAAAATGATTTATATGCAAAACCAGAAAAATGTCTATTTAGCGCTGTTATGACGCTACCACTCTCCTAGCGTAATGCTAAGATAGATATTCTAACAAGAACGTACCAGCAGGCACTTGAAAGTAGCCTGATGTCTCAGAGAGATCCGGGAGAGGGATATACCAGAAGATACATGGTACATATATTGCATAGCACTAGCTGGGGAGCTAAGTTCTACTCCTGGGATTTATATAGATACAGGGAGTGCTACAGGGCCAGAGGATTCTGAGTGGGGAAGAGCCTCAAGGGCACAAGCAGGCACTACATGAGGAATACATGAGGCAAGGCAGTGTCGGTTCCTAATGAATGGAAATGAAGAAGGAACTGACCATTTGGTACAGAAGAAGGTTAAGTTTAATGGAGAGAGGGCTGTGTCAATCATGGAGATTAACACAGGAAAGGAAGAGTGGTCTGAAGTAACAGTGTACCTGTCCACAAGGTTACAGGGAAGGGCTAATAGAGTTATCGTAATAATAGGGAGAGGAGAAAGGAAGACTGGGAAATGGGCCAAACCAAAGGTTTGTAACAATAGTCCCGTTTTAAGGTGAGAGACACTGTACTCTCAAATGCCTTTTTAGAAATCACCATTGTAGGTGTTGAAGTCAGACTCAATAGGGTCTTCCTGGAAAGGACAACCAGGGACAAGATGACCGGTTTGCTGACAGAGGGAGCACTGGTGACAGGGGCATTCATACTGGAGGTGGGGGCGGCTTTGTGACAAAAGGGGCAATGATAGGCAGAACAGTTAGGACGGAGATGCCCTTGGGTGCTGCAGTGGTAACAGCAAATGGTTTGTCAAGTAGGGGGGGCTGAGTGGGAGGATAAAGGGATTGAGGAATGATTCCAAGATCTGTTTGACAGGTTTCATGGGAGAGGGGGTGGATGAGAGAGGAGGGACTTGTGTAGGGGTTCTTACTGGGGAGGATGAGGTCATTTTGTTGACCTTCATTGGTGATGACAGAGCTTGGTCCATGTTTGGTGAAGATGAGGTAGTGCAGGGTTCTGGGAAAGGGATGATGTGAGGGCAAAGGGGTCTCCGATTGTAATAGTCCCATTCTGTGGGGGTAAGGGTTTTGAGAAGAGGGTCCAGAATAGGTTGGACAGCTGTTGGATCCAGTTGGTCCACCACCCATCCAAATCCTTCATGGTAGAAAAGGTTGAGGGTCTGGTGACATGCTTCGGAGATTGACTGGGTGAGCACAGCAGCATACATGGTGGGTTGTCTGATGGGAGTGAGATGTTCCTGGATCTGAGAGAGAATGGAGTGGGTGCAATAGAGGTGACCAAGGTTGACAAGGGTGATGTTCCGGTGGCAGGCTGCAGAGGCATCAAGAAGACGACCAAGGGTGGAGTTGTTGAGGAGGGAGGCATAGAAGGTCTGTTGTTGAATGTTAGGAAGGTGGTTAGAGTATATCAGGGATGGGGAAGAATTGTTGGAGGGGGAAGATGAGGAGGAACGAATGGGAGGCATGAGAGTGTTGGTTTGTTAGAGGTGGTGATGGTCCTTATATGCACTCAGGACATCAGGAGCATTTTTTAAACTGAACTCACCTTCCCAGGTTGCTTCTGATAACAGATATCCTTTCCATGCCATGAGGTAGTGGCGATAATGGGCGGTGTCTTTGTGTTTGATGATGTGACTAACCTCATATTCTTCTTCAGTGCCAGTCAGTTTCGGAGGGGGATGAGGGAAGTTAGGGCCATGTTCATTAGTTTCCGTATAAGGGGTTAGGAGAGAGGCATGGAAGACTGGGTGTATTTTCCAAGAGGGAGGTACTATAGGTTCAATTCATATGCCACAGCGGAAATGACTTTGCTGATGTGTTACAAACCAATGGTCTGGCTCTGTTTCGAAACCCTTATCCTACACTCCGCGGTTACCGTTTCATTTTCCTTTCTCTTTCCCAACATTGTGGACAAGCGTTCCGCTCCTATGGACCACCCTTTTCTTTCCTGGTTGACCTCGTTAGATCTCTCCAGTATCTTCCTGTGTAAACATAACTCTATTCTTTCCAGACGGTCGGTCCTTCTTCATTTCCTATTCTTAGGACTGACACTGCCTTGTTAATCTCCGATATGTATAGCCTCACCATGAGGCCTCCTCGTTGCTATACCAGCAGGATACCATGAGGCCATTTCCCTTATGGGATCCTCTCCTCTCGTAGCACAACTTCCCCTGTATATAAACCACCCGGCATAGAACTTAGCTCCCCAGCTAATTCTATGCAATATACCTGCTTTCTTGGTGTATTCGTCTCCTTGAGTCTTCGAGCATCTCTTTGATTGCTCACTACTAGTTCTTTGATGGTTATCTATCTTGGCTCACGCCTTGAGAGCGGTAGCATCGTAACACCATGAGGTAGCGGCGACGACGGGTGATGCCTTTGTGTTTGATAATGTGACTGACCTCGTATTCTTCTTCTGTGCCGGTGAGCTCAGGAGGGGGACGAGGAAAATTAGGGCCATGTTCGTCAGTTTCCATATAGGGAGTTGGGAGAGATGCATGGAAGACTGGGTGTATTTTCCAAGAGGGTGGTAGGTTTAACTCATATGGCACAGTGGAGATTACTTTGCTGATGGAGAATGGTCCGTGGCATTTAGGGGAAAGTTTGCGGTTGGACGCAATAGGGAGGTTGGTGGCTTCCAGCCATACCTTCTGTCCGATGGTAAAGGGGGTGAACTTAACATGTCGTCTGTCAGCCATAACCTTCTGGGAATTGGTTAATGCCAATTTGGCTTCTTCTCGTGCGGAGGTGAGTTCGGAGAGTCAGTCTGCAAGGTGAGGCATGAAGGTTGGGCTGATTTTAGGGTAGGCGCGTGGTTGATATCCCATCATTAGGGAAAAGGGTGATTGCTTGGTGGCAGAGTGAGTCATGGAGTTGTGGTGGAACTCTGCCATGGGAAGGAGGTCGGTCCAGGATTCCGGTTTTTCCTGGCAGAAAAGACGCAAATAGGTTTCCAATTCCTGGTTGACATGCTCAGTTTCTCCGTCTGTCTGGGGATGATAGGTCATGGAGAGGGTGACATCATAGTGGAGGAGTCGGGAGAGTTCAAGGGCAAAGGTAGAGGCAAACTGGGGGCCTCGATCTGAGATGATTTGATCATGTAACCCAAACCGAGGAAAAACATGTCGAAAGAAGAGGTTGGCGATATCAGCCACCGATACCAACTTGGAGCATGGGATGAAAATCACCCCCCGAGTAAGGCCATGGTCCACTACGACCAAAACAGAATCAAAAGTACCGACCAAAGGGAGGCTGGAAATTAAATCCATGAATAAATGTTGAAAGGGACGGGTCATGGTGGTGGGAACAGGGGTCAACGGGGGCCGGGTGGGGTGAGTATTAACCTTGTGCTTCTGGCAAACAGCACACCCAGAGATATACTTGCAGATAAAGGTGGACATACCGGGCCACCAATAGTTGTGGGAGAGGAGGGCGAGGGTTCGGGCGGCGCCAGCGTGGCCGCCATGAGGGGAGCTGTGGACTGAAGAGACCAGGGTAGACTGGCAGTCCTCTGGAATGTAGAGGCGCCCCTGGAAGGTGAGGTTGGAACCATCAAAGGCCCAATTGTTGGGGCGGGCGCGAGGAAGTAGACTGGTCCCGAGGGATATCGCAGTGAGGGCGTTGGCAACGAGGAGATCCTCCTTGGTAGAGGAGGTGATTTTAGCCACTATGGCAAGGTCGAGCAACCTAGAGAAGACCGTGTTGGGGAGAAGAGTGGTGGCAATGTTGTCAGTGGAGGTGTTGACGGCATCGCGGCGGGAAAGGGCATCGGCCGGGCCCATCTGAGTTCCGGAGACATGGGTGAACGAAAGGTCATAGTCCTGCAGGAACATCTGCCAGTGGGCCTGGCGGTGAGAGAGCTTCCTTGGCTCCTTGAAGTACAGGAGGTTCTTGTGGTCTGTGAGGATGCTGACGGGGTGGTTGGTGCCGCAAAGGTATTGGCGCCACTCTTCAAGGGCGAAAATGACTGTGAGGAGTTCGCGATCATAGATGTCATAGTTGCGTTCAACCAGTCCGAACGACTTGGAGATATAGGAACAGGGGTGGAGATCCCCATTCACATCCTTCTGCATGAGTACTGCCCCAGTGGCAGTAAGGGAGGCATTGGTCATGACATGAAACGGCTTTTCCAGGTCGGGAGTGCGAAGTATTGATTGCTTGAGAAAAGCGTTTTTGAGGGTTTGAAAGGCCCGATCCTGGTCTGTTCCCCATTGCCAGGTTGCGCCCTTCTGAGTGAGGTCATGAAGGGGGCGGGTGATATTGGAGAAGGCGGGGATGAACTTCCTGTAGAAGTTACAGAATCCAAGGAAGGATCGGAGGGCCGAGATGCTAGTGGGAGGTTTCCAGTCCTCAATGGTGAAGAGCTTGGTGGGGTCCATCTTGATGCAGTCATTGGAGACTACTAGGCTGAGGTATTCAACTTTGGAGAGGTCGAAGTGGCACTTCTCAGGTTTGAGGTAGAGGTGCTGCTCGCGGAAACATTGGGGGACCTTCATGGTGCGCTCATGGTGGGTTGCAGGGTCAGAGGAGTGGATGAGGACATCGTCCATGTAGACGACTAACCATCCTTCGGCGATGTAGTCAGCGAAGGTGTCATCCATGTATGCCTGGAAGGTAGCTGGGGAGTTGCAGAGATCGAAAAACATTACTGTGGGCTCGTATAGTCCAAAGGGGGTTACGAAGGCCACCTTCCAGTGGTCCTCGGGCTTGATCTGAACATTGTTGTATCCCCACCATACATCAAGTTTGGTGAAGATCAAGGATCCCTTTAGTTTGTTGAGGAGATCGTTTATCCGAGGTAAGGGGTATGCATTTTTGACCATATGCGAGTTGATGTACCTGTAGTCTTGGCAGGGATGAAGCTTTCCATCCTTCTTTTGGACAAAGAAGAAGGGAGCGGCTTGAGGGGATTTGGAAGACTGGATCTTCCTGCTGGCGAGGTTTTCATCGACGAACTTTCTACAGGCCTTGAGTTCCTCCGGATTGAGGGAGTAGTTCTTAGCGTGTTTGGGAACGAAGCTGGGGAGTAGTTGAACCTCGTGATCAAAGGGTCGCTTGGGGGGTAGTTCCATGTTTTCTTCGTCTGTGAAGACGTCCATAAATTGCTGGTACTGTTCTGGCACTTCCGTGGTGATGCGCTTGCTTTCCTGCATGAGGGTGGTGGAGAGGGTTACTTTCCGGACTGCTTCCAGGAGAGCGTCGAACTTCTTGAGCAGCTTGGCTGCAAGCTTGTTGTCGACGTCGTGCTTGAGGTACCGTAGGAGGTACTGTAGGAGGTACCGTTGTCTGAGGGCTTCTTGCCCATTTTGCTTCCGAGGGGTGGTCTTGGCTGAGACCGTGAGTTTGCACGTGGACCAGTCGATGATTGGGTTCCTGGCTGTTAACCATGTCATTCTGAGGATGACATTCTGATGCTTTCCGCTGGAGAGTACGAGGAAGTCTTGGTTGGTCTCATCATTGTCCACCCAGATATGGAGTCGTGTCTTGAACTTGATTTGCCCCATTTTATTCTCAGTTCCGTCCATGTTGAAGGCTCGATGGGGTTGAGAGAGATGGGTGAGAGGGAAGTTATGCTGTTTTGCAAAGGCATAATCGACAAAGCAGGCGGTGGCGCTGCAGTCGACGAGGGTGGGAGTTGACATGATATTCTGGCTAGAGGGGGGGGACAGACTGAGAGGGACGAAGATTAACTTTTCTTCCTTTGGTACGATGACCATAGGGATGGAGGAAAAGTTAGAGGAAGTGGCAAGGTCCTTCTTCCAAGAGTCCAAGGTTTTTCTGACTAGGTGGATTCGTTCCGCCTTTTCTACTGGGAATAGTTTTGGGGATTTTCGAGCGAGTCTGTTCTGGATGGAGCAGCAGATCTCACTGGGGGAGTAGGTCTTGGCCAGGGTGGCGAGGTAGGAAGAGAGTTCATCGACAACCGGGGTGGTCGTTATGGCGCGACAGTGTTCAGAAGGGGCTTGACTGGTTTTCTTGTTCTGGGACATAGGAGTCTGAGAATGCCGTCTGAGGTTCCTTAAGTCCTCATGGTTTTGTACTTGGGTGCTGGCAGCCGACTGCCAGGCTTTTACTGTGGTAGGGGTTGGTCCGACTGCCAATTCCGAGGCGAGGTCGTAGGGTAGTCCATCGATGTAGGAGTCACATAGGGTTTCTTGTTGGGTGATTTCAGAGAGTCCAGTGAGGAGGGCAAACTTGTTGTTGTAGCCATGGAGGGCTTTTGGTGAAGTGGCCTCCATCCTGAGCTTTTTGAGTTCCCTCCGTGCATTCTGAGCAGTGGTGGTGGAGGAGAAGGTCGTTCCAAATTCTTGTTTGAATGTTGACCAACTCCAATACTTGGTGGGGTTGCATGCCATCCGGTTGTAGTAACCTTCGGTGAAGACCTGTCCTTGGCCTGCTCCTAAGTGGGCGAGTGTGATGATGATGGCCTCTCCTTCGGCCATCTTCCCTTTCCTGAGCTGGTTATAGGCCTTGATCGCCCCAAGCCACCAGTTGGCATCCTCGATTCTTCCCATAAAGTCTTTTGGGAGAGCATCCTTTCCAATACCTGCCATGCATACTGGGCCCTTCCGTTTCCTTGATGTGGAAGGTCCTGGGCGTGGTGAGGTGGGGGCAGACTTCCTTGGTGAGGGTGATGATAGGGTGGTGGAGGTAGCACCTTCCATGCTGTCAGGACCGTATCCTAGTCTTGATTTCTTGGAGGGTTCCGATCTGGGCTGACGGAGGGAGACCCGCTTTGAAGAAGCTGACGGCGGGGTGGAGGTGGTTTTCTGGAACTGAGGGAATTTGTTTACGAGTCTTCTTGTCCTGCTGGATAGGAGCAGTGGCCCTTCTGTCTTCGGGATGAAGGTTGAACTGCCTGCCCTCGGCCAAGAGGACGGGATTCTAGGGATGTTGACTGTAGGTACCGGTGCCATGGTAGTGCAAGCGTATAGTAATAGGTGCGGCAGATATGAGCTAATTCTTTTGTTATGACACTACCGCTCTCTAGGTGTAAGCTAAGATCGATAACCATCAAGAATATAGCAGCGAGTAATCAAAGAGGTACTTGGAGACTCAGAGAGACGAATACACCAAGAAAGCAGGTATATTGCATAGAATTAGCTGGGGAGCTAAGTTCTTTGCTGAAGGTTTTATATACAGGAGAGGCCGTGCTACGAGAGGAGAGGATCCCAAAAGGAGAATGGCCTCATGGTATCCTGTAGGCATGGCAACGAGGAGGCCTCATTGTGAGGCTATACATATCAGAGATGAATCAAGGCAGTGTCGGTCCTAAGAATAGGAAAGAAGAAGGACCGACCATCTGGTAAGAATAGAGTTAGGTTTGTACAGGAAGATACTGTGGAGATCGAGATAGATCAGATGCAGGAAAGGAAAGAGGTGGTCCATGGGAGTGGAATGCCCGTCCACAAGGTTAGAAAGAAGGATAAAAGAAACGGTAACCACAGAGTATAGGATAAGGATTGGAGTCAGACTATTGGTTTGTAACAATCATGGACTGAATGTTGTCCGGGATAGGGTATTCCATCTCAGTGAGGTGGGAGAATGAGGAATTGAGCTTCATGAATGCAGAAGTGGAGTGAGTGTTCTTGGGGATAATGATGTCAAGCATCACTTTAAACTCTGTATAGGCAGAGGCAATGGTGGGGGCAGAATAGGTGGCCTTGAGTTTCTCCCAGAGGTCAAAGGCATAACTGCTGGTGCTAAACCTGGCAGTGATCTGAGGCTCCAACTTGAGGCAAATCATCCCAAGTGTCTTGTCATTGTTGTCTTCCCAAGCATTGATAGCAGCCTGGCAATCGTTGATGACATTGTCATGGGAATCCTTGATAGACTTGGGGCAGGTGCATCTGAAGACAGACCAAAGGCCCTGGGACCAGAGGTAGGACTCCATGTTGGTCAACCACCATTTCCAGTTGGTGCCATTGAGCTTTGGGAGATCTTTGAGGATGGAGGACATATTTTCTGTGAGGTTGAAGGGACGTCAGTACTATCGTTAACTTAATGAGTGAATCAAAAATAAATGCAGTGAAAAAGGTCATGCATTCCTGAACATTTTCAGAACCTCAGTGAGACATAGTCTCTCCATGAGATTTGGGTGATACCTTTTCACCTGAGTGCATATAGCGCATCAAGGAAATCTAGCACATATAGTGTGTGAGATGTGTCCTACATTTGATCAATGTTCAGCATAATCACACAGAATAGATCTGATCAGGTGAGGTGGCATCCAAGTACAAAAGAGTGCTTGTTTGCGCTGAACCTCTCGCTATGCATTAAACACTAGTGGGGCTTATAACCTGTTGATAAGTGCATGTACTGACAGAGTTGCACATGGCGATACTCACCTGTGGCTTAGTAAGCAGTGTGGTAGAATGTAGTGGTTCAAGTGCAAGATCAATTAGAGCTCAAACTAGCTGAGTCTGAATGTAAATACATCAAAGTGTGTGAACTACTTGTACTAATCTAGGTATTGTACTCCTAACATTCAACAGGTGCATGCAATCATGCACATGCTGTATCGTGTGTTGTTGCTGTTGGGAGAGTGAGTGAGAGTGAGGGCAAGGCAAGGATGAGGACAAGGGTGAGACGAGCAAGGGGATGAGGGTGATGATGAGGATGAGGGTGAGGATGACAATGACTCAGGGCGATGACAACAGGCATGATTCTTACCAGAGGAAAATTTTTGGAAGGCTGTGCAGTTGCTTTAGAGTTGGCACAATGTGACCTTGGTACTTTTTTTTCAGTCTCATGGCATCTGAGTCTTACTGCACTTACAGTAACTTTCAAAATTGAGTCAATGTTTTGAGACTTTGGAGTATTTGCTATATAACTCAGGAATATGAACAAACAGAGCCAAAGTGTAAGTGGGTGACTAACTGTATGTGCACCTGGCTATGTCCAAAGAAAGGAATTATGTTATTTGGCTTAGTAGTCATGGAGATATGGTCAATTCAAATTGGCAAGTCATTGACTCAATTTTGTAACTACAGTATGTATCAAATCTATAGAACCAGCCAATTCTAGTACTTTGTATGACCTCCTTTGGCCTTGATCACTGCTTAGATCCTTCTATACATGCTTTCAATCAAGGTCTGAGATACCTCTGGATCTATATTGTTCCATACTGTACTTCTACCACTCTATCCCAAATCTCCCATACTCCTTTAACATGTCTTGAATACTTGGCAAGCTTCTTTTTGATATAATGCCAGAAGTGTTCAATAGGATTAAGATCTGGAGATTGTGGAGGCCAAAGGACACTGATATCATTGTCTTCCATCCACTTCTTGGCCTTTTTGGAGGTGTGTTTGGGGTCATTGTCCTGTTGAAAGATAATATCCTCCAGAGAAATTCCAAATTCCTCCAAGCTGGGAAGCAAGTTGTCCTTCAAAATGTCCACATATTGGTTGGCATCCATCCTCCCCTCAACCTCTGCAAGGTGCCCAATACCCTTCCAACCCATACACCCCCATATCATAATATTTCCTCCTCCAAATGTCACTGTTCTCTAAACCTCTCTGTTAATAAGACCCTCACCTATGTACCTGTTTCCATACCCATACCTTCCTATCTGACCCTATCCTGTTGATTTTGGTCTCATCTGACCAAATAACCCTTTTTCAGTCCTCAATAGTCCATTCCTGGTACTTTAGGGCAAAGGTTAAACACTTCTTCTTGTTTCTTGCAGCAAGAAGTGGCTTTTTCTTCTTTGTTACAACCTTGAATGAATGTTTTTTGAGAACTCTTCTCACTGTGTGTGAGGAGACTGGACTAGGAATGATGGAATTGATATGGTGGGTAGCCTGGATAGCATTGGCAGCTCTGCATGTGGTGATTTGAGTGATGATAGCATGCTAAGAAGTGGCTAAAAGCTTGGAGGGATAGCCAGAAAGAGGTATAGGTCTGTTAGGAAGGAGATCTCCGAGTATCCTAGAGACAGTAGACTGGCTGACACCTAGTTTGGAGGCAATATAACAAGTAGAATGACCATTAGAAGCCAGAGAAAGAATTTTTTCTTCTTGAGAAGAGGAAGTGAAATGCATAGTGACTTTGAAAGGCATAAGAAATGAAACCAGCCCTTAAATAGTGTCAGTTGAAGTGATTACTAAGATATAGTAACTATGGTAACCATCTATCATGCTTCCATCAAGGGTTACATATGACAGCTGTCAAACTTTAACAGATCTGACAGGTAGTTACATAATTGAGTCAATGACATACTGAATTGAATTGACTATATCTGCATGAATACTCATTCAAATTATATAAATCCTTTTTTGGCATATAGCCAGGAGTAGGCACATTCAGGCACCCACTCATACTTTGGCTCTATTTGTTCATGTTCCTGAGTAATATAACTAATACTCCAAAATCCCAAAATGTTGACTCAATTTTGGAAGTCACTGTAACTTGCTTAATCACTTTTCATACTTAATTTTGAGAGATTTCAGCAGTGTGAGTTGACACTTATCTTACTTACATCACTTACACACTTACAGGTTTGGAGTAAGTGTCATAAGTTTAAGTGAGTAATTTGATGTTTTCCTGATGACCAGGCTGGTAGCACTATGAAATTTGTTACAAACCTTTGGTTCAGCCTGTTTTCAAATCCTCCTATCTCCCCACCTTATTATGATAACTCCATTGCCTTCACTCTGTTACCTTGTGGACAGAGATACTGTTACTTCAGACCACTCTTCCTTTTCCTGTGTTAATCTCCATAATTGACACAGCCTTTCTTCCTTTAAACCTAACCTTTTTCCTACCATATGGTCAGTTCCATCTTCATTCCTATTCGTTAGGAACCAACACTGCCTTGCCTCGCTTTGTCCTCATGTTATTCCTGCTACTTCCTCAAGGCTCTTCCTCATTTAGAATCCTCTGGTCTTGTAGTGTAACCCTGTACTTATATAAACCTCTGGTGTAGAACTTAGCTCTCTAGCTAGTTCTACACAATATATCATGTATCTTCTGGCATATCCCCTCTTCCAGATCTCTCTGAGACATCAGGCTACTTCTAAGTGCCTGCTGCTACATTCTTGTTAGACTATCTATCTTAGCATTATGCTAAAAGAGTGGTAGCATCATAACAAAAGAACTAGCTTTACTTCACCACAATCACTATTTAGCTTTTGCCCTATACAGTGACTCCAAAAACTATTCCAATGTTTTGTAGTTTTGGAGTGTATGTTAAATAGCAGTTATAGGCGTGGGAATTCCGCTTAGTGTTGGTGAGACCATGTGATGTACAAACCCCTGGCTACCTGCCGACCTAATACTCATGTGATTTGGCTTAGGGGTCGCTGAGATATATCCATTTTAAAACAGGGACACCATTGGAACAGTTTTAGAGCTTTTGAAATAAATAGGGTATTTGGT
>JBBPNB010000408.1:0-19493 GCA_038090635.1 Rubroboletus satanas
CGCATCCCAGCGCGTCATCAGCGCCGCAACTGAGTATGCCAGTCGCAGGGGGTTCAGGAACGTCCAGTCCAGTCACTTTCGGCTGGAGAAGGAGATGCAGAGGATATCCGTTGCCACCGAGGGCATGCTAGGAGTCCTCAGCAAGTCTTCTCTCCCAAGCGGCCCTCCACTTGATCATCGACTTCAGGAATGGTTTTCAACCGACGAGCTACCCAGATGTCTAGACACGTTGAATCAGATGGAGAGGATACTCCAGAGCGATACCTGGATAAACACAATATTCAACTTTATGAATACCCAACGCTCCTCGTCCCCGGAAAACAAGATCAACGAGGTCGTCAAACTCTTTGATTCGCGAAAAAAATTCTTTCATTTCTTGTTGACGACAGACGTCTGGCGAGTCTCCTACTGGAACTGGGACCGACTTGTGAATGATGCTACTTCTCAGGAATTGCGGGGGGCCCCGACAACCACGGTCACGAAGTTCGGCTCACACGCCAGATGGGCTAGCTGTTGAACGAGTGCTTGAGCCGAACATAGTGTGAGTGGGCATATGTTGTGATGGAATGCTGCTCAAACTGACCATTCAACAGTGCCACGAAAGTCAATCAGGCTATAAACAGTGTTCCGGACGCTGCGGCAGGCGGGCCGACATCAAACGAAGGGAGGATGGACGATCGTACGTGTATGACTGCGTCACACGGATAGAGGACTGAGTTGCATTCACAGTGAGGAAACTGGATGATATCCTGCAGTGGCTCGATGGATTGAGTTGCGCTGCCAAACAGGAAGTCTCCGTCATTACGACAACCTGATACCTGCACATGGTTGAATTCCACCCCCGAATACGAGTCTTGGAGGAATAATGACGATTCATCCTTGTGGTTGCAAGGGAAACGTGCGACGTTCAACCCTATATGAAAATATATTCATGGCTGATATGACCTGATCACAGCCGGTTCGGGGAAGACAATACTGGCGTGCGTTCGCATCCCGCACCACACATCGGTGCTCACCCCGATTCCAGGTCGTTCGTGGTTGATTCACTCAAAAACAAGCGACGCAGTGGAGAAACCTTGGCATTCTTCTACTGTGATTTTCGAAACGATCGTTCCACGAGTGCCGCCGAGGTGATGCGATCACTCCTTTCGCAATTGCTCCGCTACGTCCGCAATGGAAACATCGATCTCAGAGAACTGGTAGATGACTTGGTCAGAGAAAGGGATAGTGACACACCCATCCTCACTAACGTCAAACATCTCGCCACCTTTATCTCCCAGACAGCAAAGCAGTTCAGCCATCAGCCGCTGGTTGTAGTCGACGATCCGGATGAGTGCAAGGATGTCGAGAAGCTTCTCGATGGTCTCTTTATCTTGGTTAAAGGCGGTTTTCGGCTCTTCGTTACTAGTCGACCTCTTCAGATCATCAAGGATAGTCCCCGTGGTCTCTCTTCCATCTCGATGGATAAA
This sequence comes from Rubroboletus satanas, assembly GCA_038090635.1. Taxonomy (NCBI): domain Eukaryota; kingdom Fungi; phylum Basidiomycota; class Agaricomycetes; order Boletales; family Boletaceae; genus Rubroboletus; species Rubroboletus satanas. The sequence continues at coordinate 1,470 of JBBPNB010000408.1, forward strand.
ATGGCAGGTGCGGTCTTGTCGGATATTGCATTGCATGTCACGAGAGAACTAGATTCTTGTCGACGGTTAAGAGACCTCGAGCTTGGCCTCAAGATGAAGATTCATTCCATCTTGTGTGACAGGGCGGATGGCTTGTAAGATCTGTCGTTGTATATTTTCGGGCTCATGCTCATGATTTCAAGGTTTCGGTGGGTCCAGTGTCAGATTGACACACTGAACCAATGTGCAACCAAAGCAGAGATCCGTGAAGCTCTCGATAACCTGCCAATTGGTCTCGACGAAACATACCAGAGGATTCTCCTCGCGATTGACACAGGGTCACCCGAAGGAAGGCTTGCATTGCGAGCGTCAATGTGGCTCGTTGGCGCGTTACGACCCCTCCGGTTGCTCGAGATCCTTGATGGACTTACATTGGACCTTTGGAGGCGGCTCGTGGATCCTGATATTGGTCCTATGCACAAGGGTGCTTTACTGGACGCGTGCGGCAGTCTCGTGACATACAACGAGGACACGGATATTCTTATTTTATCCCACTTCAGTGTTAAGGTGAGTCGCGAGCTATGATTGGTTTATCTGTACTTTAACACGTTGGAGTAGGAGTATCTCACTGGGGATCTTACCCGAATTAAGTTACCGCAATACCACATCAGCTACCAAGATACCCACGAGCACCTCGCCCGGCTCTGTATCTGTTATGTTACTCTATACCTCAAGCATGTTCACGGATCCAGTCAAAAAGATTCACTGTCCCACATTATGCGCACAATTGGCGGGCGATCTCTTAACGCTACTGGACAGTGGTCCCACTCCTCAGAAGACTCTCCCACTGTGTTGTCCATGTCGCAGGAACTCCTCGGTTACGTGTTTACTGACGGGTTCCACCACCTTGCATACCTCGGGTCATCAAATCGCGTTGTTTTGGAGGACATGGTGACTCTTCAATCAGACATACAGCGACACCACGATGCATGGGAAGTGATGCGTCGGATGTCACAACGTTATAAGCTCTCAACCCCGTGGCCAGGGCGGAAGCACGATTTCATGCTTTATATCCTCACAGCCTTTGCTTCCGATTCACTCCTTCATGCATTCCTTGGTCACAGCCGTAAAGTGCTGAAGATAAAGTATCAGACGAACCCCCTGGTATACGCTGCACACTTCGGCAAGGCCCAACACGCTCAGTTGTTACTATCGCACGGCGCTAAAGCAAACGAGAGAGGATTGGTCGTTGACGCATCTCGCCAGGCATTACCACTCGAAGTCGCTGTCAGTCGACAACACGATGCGATGGTCGATCTGCTCTTGTCTACTGGGAGCATTGTGCCCCATTGGCTGTTCACTTTCTCTACAAATAACAACTTTCCCATTCGCATTTCCAGGAGGCTACTACAGACTGACGAATTTGTGGAGTGGGCAGCAGAACCGGGGAATAGACTGCCTTCGCCCGTAGGATTACTCGAGCGACGACCTCCTTTGGTGTATGAGAGGAATATCATCGTCATCATACGCAGACTCGTCCAGGTCGGCTTGGAACCTGCTACCCGCAACTCTGCTCAGAAGACAGCCATTCACCTCGCAATTGCAGGAGGATATCAGGCTGTCGTGGTGTACCTCCTATTAATCGGCACGCCACTCCCATTCGACTTCATGTCTGCTCTGTCAGGAACGACATCCTCGGAGAGAATGCCAATGTTTCGTTTGATTGTCGATGCAGGAGCAGACGTCGGTGTCAGTGAAGCTACTGCGTTACACCTGGCTATGAAGATCCTGGAGCAAAACGAGTGCTTGGAGGCTGTCAAAATCCTTGTAGGTGCTGGCTGCAAGCCTTTTCTGCACGACAACGCTGGCAAGACCCCTCTCCACCTTGCATTGGAACAAAGATATCACTCTGTTGCAGATTATCTGCTGTCACAACATCGATCGGCTCCTTTGGATGCGCTGTCAGCCGTAGTGGAAAGTGAATGTCCAATAACATGGCGGGTCAGGACCGTCCGTGCGCTCATTAATGATGGGGCAAACATACATGGCGTTACAGCCTATGGAAACAGTTTGTTACACCAAGTAGTGAAGTCCGTTGATGAGCACCACGGTTTGGAGATGGTTAAATTCCTCGTCGACGCTGGTTGCAATCCTTTCCACATCGCGTTGGATCGCAAGTTTCCTCTCCTCGCGGATTACCTCCTCTCAACTGGGAGACCCCTCCCTCCTGATACTCTGTTTTCCGTACTACACAGTGCACTCCCAGCAGTTTGGAAAGCTCAGACAATCCGCTCTCTCGTTGCGAAAGGGGCTGACGCGCGCGGATTTTCGGCTGAGGGAAACACCTTGTTGCATGCCACAATGCTCGTTCCTGATGAGCGGGTGGCGAGACACCTCTCCACATCGCGTTGGATCACAGGTTTCCCCTTCTCGCAGATTATCTACTCTCAACTGGCACTCCTCCTCCTCCCGATGCTCTCTTTGCCATACTGCGTAGTGCACTCCCCGCGGCTTGGAGAGCTCAGACAATCTGTTCTCTTGTTAACCGAGGGGCTGATCCATCTGGGCTTTCAGTCAATGGAAACACCTTGTTGCACGCCACAGTGCTTGCTCTCGATGAGCGCCTAGGTTTGGATGTGGCTAGGATGATACGTCTCGTTATGATTCCGATCGATAGGATGTTGACCCCATTCTCTTTGTGCCACCCTGTATGCGTATCATACATTATCATACATTATTACCCGTACGTCGAACCACGAGTACCACACAGACCATCGTATCTCCTCGTAGTTGTTTTCTTCTTGTAATACCAAACAGTTTATATATCAGTCTTTACCCGATTGTACTGATCCAACCAGACTCGTGTTCGTGCGTGCACACCCACATCTACCCCTATAACATCGCCCCCCTCTTCGATAGTCTCGCTCCCTGGCGCTGTTGTTGTTGTTGCTGCTGCTGCTCCAAAAAACCGCCCTGTCCACCCGGACCAGCACCAGGCGGGCTTCGGAGCGCATCCAACGTCCACTCCTCCCTCAACCACCGACACACTGCCCTAAACGTCGACAACGATCCCTTCTCCTGCACCAACACGATCGCACACGCGTAACCGACCGCCATCGCCTGTTTGCCCAAAGCATGCCGAGGAGACATCAATGAAGAAGTCGTGCCAGTGGACGCCGCTGACGCGCCCACAACCGGCGCCCCAGTGCCAATCGACGTGCCTGTGCCAGGACCCGCACTCGAACCAGCGCCAACGGTCGGTGCGACAAACCCGCCAACCACCGCCGAACCCACCGAAAACTCGACTCGAAAACGCACGTGTTTCTGGACGACCGCGCCAGTGGTCCCATCGAGGACTTCGTTGGTTCTACAGCGCAATATCGTCGCGGTCCCGCCATTGTGAGCGTGCATACCATCCGGGTCCTCCAGTACGATCGTGACACCCAGTTGCTCGAGAATGCGAACCGTTTCGGTACGCGTCGCGGCGAGGTTGTTTGTGGAACAAAGTACGTACGTGTGTGCTCTCCAGTTGAAGAGGTTAGAGAACCAGCCTTTGAATTCGCCAACCGGAGAAGATAAAATAGACGGCATCCCTGGTGAAGTCGGCTGGGTCGGCGAGCTTACCATCGAACGCTTTATATTTGAAGTGTTTAGATGCAGATCTAACGGGAGCGCTACAAATCCGGGATGGGTTAAACACATCACGATACCACAAGGGCCCCGCTCACCCTTGGGTTTCCTATCTCTCTCCCGTTCCTTACCGTCTCGCTTCAAGAATTCGACGCCGTGCAAACTATTCCGAAGGTCTTTCCCAACCCTTCCTCCGGCACGGGGCTTCACAAAGAGTCCACCAGAGAAATGCATCGGGTCATTTTCCAGATACTGGTATCTTCCCTCGTAGTGCTCGCTATTTTCCTTGTTCTCTTGGCCCCTTCCAGACAAGTGAGCATCTTCGGGTGAAGTAGGCACAGTGACATGACGCGTCGGCGTTTGAGAATACCGTGGTCGATCAGTGTGGGGTCGCGTATCCTCTCGATAAACTTGAACAGTAGGCCGTCCCTCCGGGCTGAACGGATCGTTCACGTGATAAGTAAATGCTGTATCGAGTCGACCGGGAACCTGTGTCATAGGTTCAATGTCTATCGTTACATCTTGCTCCCCGGAGCGCAGCGACGTAGGACTGGCACCCATACGCCGTACCATGGGCATGGGGGCGGCACGAGCAATACTAGGACTTAAAGCCGATCCAGCCGAATGAGGGGAATGCGGCGAGACGGGAAACCAGGCTGACGGGACCGTCGTTGGTGTCATCCTCGGAACTGGGCCCAGAGCTATAGGAGAGGTTCCAGGAATATGCATTGGCTGATACATCTGTTGATTATGCGCGTGGTAGTTGTGTGAATCTTGAGCGATCCGTGGAGAGAGCATGGTGGTCACCGTGGACGATCGGGTCCGTGCTAGTTCAGCGTGCGCACTGGTGAGAGTTGAGGTGACGGGTTTGATGGACATGCTCTTGTGGCGCGTTGGAATTTCGGCGACCGGAGATGATACCGGTCGAGGCTTTGGGGCCCGAGGACCAACAGGAGATGGCGTTCGAGACCGAGATAAGGAAGTTGGCGAGAAAGCATCCATCGTGAGAGGATTTGGAGAAGGTGATCGAGAAGGAGGGGGAGGCGCATCGCGGCTCGTGTATAGCCGCCCGTAACGAGTTGAATTGTCGGGCTCGAGCCTGTTGGATCGCTTCTGAGGTGACCTATATTGCTTCGTGATGACTCTTCCGGACAGGTGAATTTGTGCCTCGTCGACATCAAGAATGATACCATGGTCCTTGAGCGTTTGTTCCCTATATTCATGCAAGAGAAAGTAAAAGGCTTTCGCGAGTGTACCCTCTCCTTGGGGACTCAAAAGATCGGCTTTGATGCACTCGACGTCGGCGTGCTTGCCCCAGATAACGCACAGGGACTCTAGTAGCTCTTCGTCGATGTGGGCTTCGGACGCAAGCGGCCTCGCTAGTTCAGTGACGGAGGGTGCCGGTACGTAGACAATGCCTGGGGTCATCTTGTTGAACCAGGGGTGTGCCATGATTTCTGGAATCTAAGAAGGGCTGTGAAGAGAACAAAGCACGACATGCGCTGCGCTCGTACCGTGATTCTTTGGTTGACGTCAACGGCAAGCATCCGAGTCAAGAGGTCCCTGGCGAAAGGATCGATATACGCGGGGACCCTATACCTACCGGCCTTGACTTTGGCGAGAAGGGTTCGCACATTCTTGTCGTCGAAAGGGAGCATACCGGTGAGGAGAGCATAGAGGATCACACCACAGCTCCAAATGTCGGCCGCGTTTCCACTGTATTTCATGCCGTTCACGATCTCGGGACTCGCATAATGAGGACTGCCACAACTCGTTTCAAGTTGGAGAGCAGGAGGTGCGAAGGCAGCCATTCCCCAGTCGGCGAGCTTGATCAAGGGAGGGTTGAGGGAATGTATCAATATATTTTCGGGTTTAAGGTCGCGGTGAATGATAGAAAATGTGTGTGCATAGTTGAGTCCATAGACGATTTGCTTGAAAAATGCCAGGGCATCGAGGGGAGGGAGTCGACCACGGTTAACGAGGAAATCGAAAAGCTCGCCACCTTCGACGTACTCGAGTACAAGATAAAGCTCGTTCTCGCCTTCGAAGACATCGTAAATCCGCAGTATGTTGGGATGGTTCATGAGTTTCATCATGATGATCTCCCTATCGATTCCAAGGCGTTGTTTCTCGGATTTCGCGAGGTGGGTAGCCAAAGAAGCACGGGAGTTCATGAGGGGTTGAAGGGGGAGAATTTTCACAGCGGCGAGTTGACCTGTGCGGCGGTGTTTCGCGATGCGGACACGTCCACTGGCACCTTTGCCGACGCATTCACCAATGATCCATTGACCGATGTATTTTGGGTCTTCGGGGAAATCAAAAGCACCGACGCCAGCGGCGGCCTTTTCCTTTTGCCAGCGAGTTCCCAAGTGAGCGTTGTACTTGATTGGCGGTGCTCTCGGTGGGGTGTCGGTCAGGGATGCCATTGTAGAGATATAAAATATAGAGTAGTCTGTGGGTAATCTAGGACGTCGGTAGTGATGTTCCTCGTAGAAATTGGACAGCCAAGTGGGTGTGTAGAGCGGGCGGGGAGATGAAGACGCACAAGTTGAACGCCGCTTTTGGTATGCGTTATTTATGTAAATAATTGAGAAATAATTATCGGGGCTGACTAAGCTGCACGGCACGCCGACCAAATTTATAAGACCAAGGTCGATAACGAGCAAGTCACTGGCGACTTCGAGTTCTCAATGTCTGGTGAATCTTGGAAGGCGATTTGCGCTCTCATCGACGTCGTATACTTGTTAGAACTACTTACTCTGATAAGCAGTGCCAATATAATGTTGTACCTATTTTGGCCGTTCGCACGTTCGGTTGCCAGCCGGCGCGGTCGTGTCGAGTGGAGTTGGATACAAGTTGGGACTTTTCTCCGCCTTTGTTCTTCCCTTCTCCCTTGTTTACACGAATGTGTCGAATTGAACGTTGAGCTGGTCCGAGTTGGGTTTAGAATATGCCCCGCTTTCCCTCTGCCTCTGAAATCATCCTCGCTCTCGTCCTCCCAGCTTCACTAGTCACTGGCTACGCTTTCACTTTCACTAGCCAGCCTGAACAATGCGCCAATCTCTCCCTTCAAATCTCTGGCTCAGGACAGCCGCCGTATAGCATCTTAATCATCCCCTATGGTCCTACTCCACTCCCAAACAACATTGAAGTCCGCACAATCGTATACCAACAGTTCCCTGGAAACGATTCCTCTCTCAGCTTCCAGCTCAAATACCCTGCTACTTCACAGTTCGTCGCGGTCGTAAGTCACCACTCTCATCCCAGTCCCGCATCGCCTGTTGTCGGGCGTGCATCAATGAACTTTATCCACATATGTGCTCACTCACTTCTTTCCGCTCCCAGGTTAGCGATAGCTCAGGCTTTGGCTCGGGTGGTACCAGCGTAGCTGCCTCCGTGATGAATACTAGCGACACAAGTTGCTTTAACGCATCCCAGACTGTGTCTCCTGACTTCCCTTACAACATCAGTCCTCCAAATCAAGTCGTCCAGTGTAGCCCAAGCAGATTATGGTGGGATGCATCTCAAGTACAAGGGTAATGTCACATCACTGGGTTCAGTGTTGACATTGACCAGTCTTGCTTGTGTCCAGCACCGTAAACTTTCAAGGCGTCATTCCTGGGGGGGAATCTTTCTCGATACCATTGGGTGCACTGACTAATGTAACCGGCATGGGGACCGGCTTTCAATGGACACCTACTGTTCGCGTCGGTGCAACCCTCATGGTAGTTTCTGGGGATGGCCGTGGCCTCGGAACAGGAGGCAGTGAACTGTACACCATTTCTGCCGGCCTTTACCCGAATAGTTCGTGTATCACGAACGCCTCCCCTTCATCTACTGCGGGATCACCCGCTGGTGGTACTTATCCTACCAACGCCAGCGGTGGAACGACGAGCGGAAGCAGCGGCGGCAGGTCAGTATCCAAGCAACCTCCATTCATTCAGAACCTCCCGTTCACGCCATATATTTATCTTGATCTCTAGTTCTACCAATACAGGCGACATAGTCGGTAAGTAATTTCAGCTTCTTCTCGATCTCACACATTCATCTTCCGTATCAGGCGGTGTTATCGGTGGGCTTGCGGCGATCGTCATCCTCGGACTCGTTGCGTTTTACGTCATTCGGCGCAAGACCGTACCAAAGTCTCAAAAGGAACGGCCCGTCAATCTCTTACACGGCGATCCCGACGACGGCGAACCACCTTCTAATTACCAGCCTCCGCCATACCTACGCCCCGAACCCTACCTTGTTACCGCACCTACGATATCATCCTTCTCTCCACAAGAAGACGGTGCTCGTCGGTCTATCGCAGGTTCCACTTTGCTGTCCGACTCGCTCGCAAGCTCACCTCACGGAACGTTGGCCCGGCCTCAGTCCGGAGTGACATCCTTCTCGGACCCACGCTCTGTGACGCCCGAATTTGAAGTTGGCGTCTTGCCTCACGGGTCGTCGGCGGGCTTGACGGGCTCTCGCAAGTCGGGTATGTCGAGGCAGCTAAGAGCAGTCAATATTATCCAGCATGAAGATGCTGGCCCAAGTGGTACCCAAGAAGGCGCACAATCAGAGACGATTGAGCTTCCTCCAGCATACACCAACATCCGAAAAGAGCCTAATTGAAGTGTTGGTTGCAAACGTGACCCCTTTTTTTTCGTTCCTGTACAAAATCTTGCTGCGCACTTTGTTTTCTGCGTTTCTCTCTTGATTGTGCGGCCAAACCGGCGTTTGACCTCGATCAATACCAATCATATACATCCCCGTTGGTCCTGTTTCGCCACCGCATTTACCCCGAATATACTTCGAATAGCTGCCTATTCGCTTCGGTGTATAGAGGATCATCCCGTGCCAACGGTGATATCCATGCTTTCCCCACTTGCCCCTTGTTTTCTGTGTATTGCATTCTATCGGACAGACTAACCTGATGAGAATGGACGATATTACAGTAATATTACAATCCCACACTCGCACCACTTTCCCTCTTTTTCCCCATTTCAGAGTGATACGTTCCACTCGCAACCATCTCTTTGATTCAAATCTACGTTTGGTGTCGGTCGTATTATTTGTATGTACATGAGGCACGTTGCGCAGCACCGAAATTCATTACCGCCTTTTTAATTAGGAATGGCATGTCTGCAGGAGCAGTGTCACGCGTTCAAGGAGTCTTTATGGAGACGTGTATGAACCACAAGTGCCGTAAAGTGTCTCAGGTTGAGATCTGGTGACGGACAAGTCTCATGTTGGGATGGATCCGCTGACAGACAAGTTGGACCTAGCTCCACCCATGACAACCCGATCAAACGGAGCCTCGCGTCTTGGAAAAAAAAATTCAAACGTCAAACACCAGGAACCGCAGCCAACCTCGGACAACGCACGATTCACGATAGGGAGCGTCCAAGTGTGCCTTCCAGCGCTCTCAAGAGCGTAATGCTCGCGTCCGTCGCCGGTCTCTCTCCCGCTCGGTACCCCAACCGCGTCACCAGCCGCCTCTCCACCTCACGCGCATGCTGCACGTCGCCCGCGAGGACGAACCCACGCAACACGTTTGTGTGGATCCCCAAGAGCACGTCCATCGGACGCTTACTCTCGGCATCGTCGCCTCCGTCACCACTCTCAACGTCGTCTTCCTTCCCCCGCTCAGCGTCCTCGAAACGGTCCAAGATGCGCAAGGCGACGAGTGGATCGTCGTGCTGTGCATACCCTCGCGCGACCATGCTCCATTGGACCATCGATGGTTCGACACCCAGATGCACCATGTCCTGCAAGATGCTCGCTGCCTTCACAGGGCTCCTCCGCGCCCACGACGACACAAAGGGCGAGAAATGAGCAGCGTCGTACGTGTCCGGGGGTAACTGCAACCTTGCGCGATCGGCTTCTGGGGGAACCTGACAAGGACCGGGACCATCCCACCTCAGTTCTTGTTGTTTGCTCTGTCGGACCAGCGACAACAAGAGGGTGTAGAGCCTCTCTTTCTCGGTCTTTGGCGATAGTGAAACGATTGCTTCCCAAACGAGCGCAGTGTGATATGCTGATGGCCAGAGTTTCTCGTTCATCGGGCAAGGGGAAACCACCCATCGTTTGACACGTTCTTCTAGGGCTTGTCGCCCTCGCGTTCCCCTGATGAGCGACAGCAGTGTTTTTCGTGGGACACCGACGGGGTGGAAATGCCGCGAGAAAACGAGGAGGACATGGATGGGTTCCCGTCGTGAGCGGTGGTGAAGCATCTCGGTGAATGCCCAGGTAGACGCTGATTTTGGCGAGTGACGGTATGCAAGAGCACGGAGGAGTGTGAGCGCGCGGGTGCGGCCGAGAGTTTGGTACGAAGTTATGAAACTGCGTAGGGTATGAGGGGAAGGCGGTGAAGGTGATCTCATAGCGATTCGTAGGGAACGAAGGCGTGCTGCCAGTGCTGTAATGTCAGCAGAATGCCCTGCAGGGATCGTATCGCATTCAACGCTGAGGGGATGGATGCTGGTATCCTGCAGAGCCCACGACGGGTACACAGCCTGAATTCGGTCTATAAATATTTGTCGATCTGGAGCGTGTTTAGCGACAATGTTTAGCGTGAAATCGGAAGTATGAATTCCACGCGACTGTGCCATCGAGATGAGATCGAGTGCAGCTTCACCCTTGCCTCCTAGTGCGACCGTTCTGATGGCAAGGCTGTAAGCGCCAGCGAGCAAGTCCGACGGCGGAACCGCGCCCTTCTTCATATGATAATCCCGGGATGCATCCTCTACTTCGCACAAATACCTCCCCACGACCGACAGCCGGGCATAGCGAGCAAGCGTCGACACGACCTGCATGGCTGCGTTTCCAGAATAATAACCCTTCGAGGCGAGTATAAGACCGAAACGGTACACGAGGGAGAGATTGAGATGATCCATGGACCGAAAGAGTCTCTGTCGAATATCGTGAAACGACTGCCATTCTTTGTGGCGATCGGGTGCGAGCGACAACCAGGCCTCGAACGCATCCAAGCGCTCCTTGGCAGACCCTCTCGGGCGACGGTCCGTGATCGCGTGTAGGGCTGCGCGGAGGTAGAGGGCATCGCGAGGGATGGGTATGTGGTGGGATATCATCTCCTTGCGGAGTGAGTCGGCAGCCTGGAAGTTGCCCTTGAGGACGAGGGATGCAAGCGTCTCTGAAGAGCTGAGGGGGATAAAGTGGTGTGGACCGGGCATGGATACGGATGCATATTCCTCCGATATGGGCTCAAATACGGAGGTGTCTGGGTGTTCCGTGGGATATGGCATCGTCCCTATCTCGAGCGAGGCTGGAGATGGCGTCTGTAGAGCGATGTTGATGTGGCTACGCGCCTGGAGCCATAACCGGGAGGGAACGAGTTCGAGACGGAGTCTAGCACGGACTGGGAAAAGGAAAGGTGTGTGTACCACTAGCCATGTTGCCATCAAAAATGGGCTCGCCGAGACTGAATGAAATGCCCATAAAAATGACAGAATGAAGATGGCGCTGGTGTACTTGCCTGGCTGAAGAAGTAAATTAACCGGTGGCGGTGTTACTAACCGTGACCTCCGCTAGCAGCTGCAAGAAAATAACATCGGTGAGTCCGACGACTCGTCGACATGAATCCCCCGTGGTCTACCCTGTCTCTGATTCAGTCCGCCGGTGTCGTCTGTAATATCGGAGACCCTGACCTGCGTGCATACTCCAAATGGATATTTGGTGGCAGTGCATGATGATGGCGTTCGTTCTTACCCCTAACTTGAAACCGCAGACTCTGTCGCCGTCGAAGATGAACCCACAACCACAAAACAGCCTTGCATCGACCGCCCTTCTCGTCTCCTTGACATATGTCCCACTCCTCCTCTCTGTCCTCTCGTTTTACCCGCAGCTTTTCGCAGCCCACCCGATCCAGCATTTTCTCCTGGGCCTCGCTCCGTGGTGGCTGGCTTACCTCTCGGCGAGATGGTATATCCGTCTGGCCGAGCAGTCCTCTCCGCTGTACCATCCCCTAGGATGTCTCGCGCAGTGCTGCATCTGGGTGTTCCACTGGGTAGTCTCACTCTACCACGCTTGTTTCGGTACGTACCACACGATCTTGGCTGAATTAGCGTGTTTATTGTGTTGGCTTCTATTTTCCCATGTCAAGCCACAAAGTATACGGTGTGGGTATATCTCATCACCGTATTCTGCGCGGGTATCGTGGTCATCACAGAGGGATTGTTCCATAGCCTTATCATGATGGGTTTTTCGGACACGGCGAACCTTGGTGTCTACGAAGAGGTACGAACAAATTATGGAAAAGGTAGAATTATTTCGTGCTCGTCGCTATTGATGACTGACGCGACTCCAAGGCTTGGTGATTTTAGTCAGGTTATGGTACTTGGTCGATGCAGGGACTCTCCAACAGCAGGATTGGAACCGGGTCCGCAGGCCGATGCAGTCTAGATCCATGACCATGTGAATATTGTCAAAAGGCATCCTCCAGGTAACGCACCTTGTGGATCAGAGTATAGAGGACTGATGACCGTGTTAGTTTTCGTACGAAACAGTCAGCTGAGCCATTTCGAACTTGTCAAAGTAGGGGCAACCCACTGTATGAATAAAGCCCCCTAATTAAAGACGGTCAATCTGTGTACATTACTTTAATTTTGCCGTAACGTATGTCTCCATCCAAGTTCATGCCATACAGAGTGTGACACCTTTATTTAACTACTTAGCTTATCTTTGATACGTCATGTGTTATGTTTGAACTTGTCATCATGCTATGGCCAAGTATGGCTTGGTCCAATTTGTATGCCTTCGACCGAATACCCGCCCATGCCAGGCCTGGATCCCTCTGGCGTATGAGCTGATTTTATACCCTGGACTCGCATGCCAGACTCTCCTGCCAAATACCGCGCTATACCCTCGGAGGAGGACCAAGCCTACCACTCTGACGTCCACGGAGCCGCAGTCGGCGGGGACATCGAGTGGATTCCAGTTGATGCTCGAACTAAGTGGACATATTTCCTTCTGGGCTGCGCCATTTTGTTACCTTTTAACGGTGATGCTTCTCCTCAAACTACCCGTCCTGTTAGTGCTCACTGGCATGACTCTGCCCAGCCCTCGTTAATGGGACATCATTTTTCTTGTCCCGTCTGGCTGGCTCCCCTTTTTACCCAACCTTCAGCTCGTACTTGTCTAGTATCTTCATGTCGACCAAGTTGTTCTGCCTGTTTTACTGCACAATCACTTCGAAACAGGTTTGTAGACCAATCTAAATGGTAATCGCGAGCGCTCACAGTTTACGATATCACAGTCGTCCCCATCTCGCCGCATATTCGTCTCTATCCTTGCGATGATCCTCCTTGTGACATCTCTATGTCTCAGCACGTACATTCGGGGCACACCATCAACCTTCTCTTTATTTGCTCTTTTCAACACAGCTTCTCTAGCAGTCTCGACCGGCTATCTGTCTACAGCTACCTACGCTGGGGCAGCGCTACTGGGCCCATCGTCCCTGCACTCCGTGTTATCAGGACAAGCTGCCATCGCAGTTGCGGTCAGTGCTGTACAGGTTGCTAGCTCGATGATTTCTCTCTGGGATCCCTCTCCGAAATCTGTCTCGATGGAGGTGAAGAGAGCCGATCTTGAAGCCGAAGAAGTAGCCGCGCGAATCTCCTTCGGTGTTTCTGCTATTTTTCTCGGCATCACATTCGTTGCCTACACGTGGTTGACGAGGCAGTCTTTCTATAAATCGGTTACCCGCACTCTGGAACCACCCCGTGAAGTTGGAGACTCGGATGAGCTCACCAGATTAGTCGCGGATGATTGCAGAAATCCCCAGGAGGCCAATTCGCCCATTCGTCAAGTCCTTGTGCAGAATTCGATTTTTATGTTCTCTATCGCGTATGTATTCACAGTCACTCTAGTAAGTGCCTACTTCATTACTGTAATTACTCTCCAACTCATAGGTCTTTAACCAGGCGATTTTTCCTGCGATCACAGCCCGTGTGGAATCTGTGAATCCGGGCATCCATCCCTTGCTGTTCACTGCAGTCCATTACTTGGCTTTGAACATCGGGGATCTTCTCGGGCGATACAGCTGCTCGTTCCCTCGCCTACTCGTCTGGTCCGCCAAGAAGATTCTAGCCATGTCTCTCCTACGGACGCTGTTTATTCCCCTGATCCTTTCTTGCAATGTCCATCGACCTACCCCAACAACCTTGGTATCTCCAATCATAAATTCTGATATCCTTTTCATGATTATACTACTGATAATGGGATACACAAACGGCTTTGTGGCATCCCTAGCCACACTTGGTGTTACATCCCTCGAGCATAATCCTAGGCTGAAGGGGCGCCGTGAAGACGTAGATGTCGCCGCAACACTGGGTGGCTTGTTTGCGATGATCGGTCTTACTTTTGGGGCACTTTGTAGTTTCAGTGTTCAAGCTATGATATGACGTTTGTAACAGGATCGTAATATTGAATGGTCGGTGACAATACCCGCAATGATGCTTGGTGTGTTATCGGGGAGTGAAGAGGGCATACTAATTCACCGTAGTATGATGACAGGCTGTGGTAGCGAACTCTTCGGTGCACCTGGCAAGCGAAGGGCGAGGGTTCCGAGTTTGAGCTGTTTGTCTGCTTCTGCGGTGATCAGGCAGTTCCGGGCGTGGTCCCGTGGAGATATCTCGGATGGAAAAAACACATCGTTCGTGCGTCTGTCCGGAGGTCCTACGGCGCCTCCTGCCATGGTGGTGGATTTTTCGGTGAGATGGACCTCAGACACCGTCCTCTAATCACGATCCTCCATGCGTGTGGTGGTCGGTGAGTGACTGGGGTGACATGGCGCTCTGTTACCATCGATCACTCGGTGAAGATCGTGACTATATTCGAGCAACCTCAGCCACGGACGCGTATATCAGAGAACTCGTACGAGAATGGGATAGTAGCTGTCGAAACTCATGAATCAAACGTGATATGCATTCGATCACCTGCATCAATGCATCCCGTCTTCAGTACTCGTGCTAATACAGCACATCCACCCTGGTAACTTGCACGAGATCGAAAGTCTGGCGTCGCCTGCTTCTTCCTGGTGTATTCCACTGAGTTTAGTGATGTTAGTTGAAGGAGTGAGTGCGCACCGTGACATGGACCCCTGTCGCGGCCGAGGGCTGAGATGTATCATTCGCTTGCTGCGCCTGATAGAAAGTGAGCTGTCACGACGTGATCTATCGTCGCGAGAAAAACCCACAGAGTCAACTGTCTTGGGATTTGTATGACCTTGTCCGTTGCTGCAGGTGGCCTTGTTCGAACGGCTTGCTTCAGTAGTTTTGACCTTTGTTTTACGCTGTGAGGCAGGATAAACAGCGGCGCGAAGAAACAAGCGAAACAATCAACGAACCTGTTTTACCCGTCTTTGTTTCAAGAGGTCCGGGTGTATGGGTACTGCGACCGATCGCTGAGATAGTTCGTTAGACACGGTGTACACTGTTTACTGAGGAAGAGGACACTCACCGGCGCACGTCGATCTTCAGCCATTCTGGAAGGTCCGGCATTTGCAGTATTCTCTCTTGTCTGTGACCCGGAACGAGATCGGGGATTTGCAGGTCGACCGCGCTCTCTGGAAGAGCGATCTGGCTGACGTGGGCCCTGGTTCTTGTTATCCCTCTTGATCACCGTCCGCAGCCACCTTTTGACCATCGAAATCCCCCCAGACGACGTGGGAGTACCAGGATGTTCCTCTGGCAGCTGTGGTATAGCCTGGGATGAACTTAGCGGCATCACCTCACCCTCACGAAGATTGACAGAGGTTGCCGGGGACGGCGGCTGCAGCGACGTCAACACGAAAGCAGGGGAACAGTGAAACCAGTACACACCTCATCAAAGTCAAATTGAGGTCCAGGTGCGCTAGTCGGCACCTCCACCTTATGTCGTCATTAAAACTAGCATTGAAAAGGAAAGGGTCAAAGTCCTACCTCGAGCTGATCGTCGCTATCTTCGCCGTAGTCCTCCGACTTGAGCGGACTTGGCGTTGTGAGTTGTTCCTTGTATAGGAATGCAAGGGTCAGCGCGATTCCTTCGGTGTTAAGACGACAAACTCCTTACCGGAGTCGAATCTGGTGCATTGTTGTCGTGGGCATCCAAAGTGGACGGTTGCTCGTCTGGTTGTTGCTCTGGCCCATCCTTGGGTGTTTCCGAGTTGTGCCCTTGAGGTGCCTAAAATGGGGGAAAGACGATATGTAACTCATCCGAGAACCCCGGATTGTGAATGCGTACACGAAATGGACCATACGAGTCCGGAAGGATGTCGCTGAGATTACGAATCCTGACTTTCCTGTCATTTCCACCAGTTGCAACATAGCTGCAATCCGCGGAGAGAGCGATTGACCGTACATCCGAACCATCCTCGATAACTGGCACAATCTGAGTGAACGTTGAGGTGTCCCAGAACGAGATGGAGCTTGATGCGAATGTAGCGAGGAACTTCCCATTGGCAGCTAGAGCAATAGACACGACCTTGCCATCATTGTGAGGCTGCAATTCGGCCAGTTGTGACCCAGTCGACACATCAAAAGCCTTGATTTTTTGAGAACCAGATACAGCAAAAATTTGCTGCCCATTGCTCGACCATGCAAGGGGAGTCATTGGTACCTCGATGGGTATAGAAGTTTCGATGGTGATGAGCTGGTCGCCGTTGCGACCGTCAAGCACGCGGATGGAGTCTCCCCAGACTGCAATGGCGATGTGCTTGCCATTGGGAGAGAACTTGACCCCTGCAATGTAATTGGCATATTCGACTGAGCCAATCAATCTCTTGCCCGTCTTGATATCCCAGATATTCACTTTCATGTCCGAGGTCCCAGTACCGGTGGCAAACCTGGTCGAATCGGGTGAGATGTCTACTGCACCCACAATCGTTGTGCCCTCCACCTCGATGGTCTTTTCCTGGGTTTTTGCGTTCCATACGCTCGCCCCCTCCCAAGTGCCACATACTATCCACTCGTGGTCTTTTGACACAGAAATGGCATTCACCGGCTGCATTCCCAGTTGCATTCCCACCTCTTGACCGTCTGCAACCTTCCATTGTTGAATCCCACCGCCGCCCCCGCTTAACAAATGCATTCCATCAGGATGGAAAGTGACTGCCCGCACCCAACCAGAGTGACCGGTAGCAAGCACTATTGCATGTTCTTACTGAAATATCAGCATTATAGAATTACTCCCGAGAACTGCTACGCACTATCCTTTGCTGACGACATCCTCCGCAGTGGTGAACGTTTGTAGGTTTCGCAGTTTCAAGAATCAAGGTATTGAGGTCGACTTGTGGTACGGGTTCGGCACCGTAAGCACGTTTTCTTTTTCTCCATATGGCGCCCCGTGTCCCTGGCGCTTATTCTTACTCGGCTCCCAGCTAATTAGGTGACCCTCGTTGGGATGACAAGGTCAGGCAACACTAGTGAGACTCCGTTTCATTGTTCTCACCATGGCGGATCGTTCTCCGCACAGCGGCATCGTACGAGCCAACCTTTTCTTTCCTTGCTCTTATGCCGAGTCACACGCGAGCATGCGTACAGGGGTGCCACACCGGCCTTGTTCGAGTTCACGATTACTTCACGGGCGAACGGTGTCGACTTACATGACCGTTTGTACTATTGGATGACTGTGCGAGACCTGTCTCCCTCGTCGAAGGATACAACTTGCCTGTCATGATCACGAACAACGTTGGCTGTCCTACCACGGGCTGCGCGGTCGATCTCTGCCCGAATGGTTCGTACCGAATGGTATGGGTTCCTACACCAGATGGATTAACCATGGTACTTAGTTCCTGCCCAATTTCACCATCAACATCGGGCTCCGCCTCTTGCCCTGATGGTGGATGTGTCGGTAGTTTGGAATGCAACAGCTCGCACACCGTCTTCTAATCACAATTTCCTATCGTGTGGAGAGTCAGCGATTTCTGGCGGTTGCAAATTTAGACGGAATTCGGACTCCCTGTCGTCTTCGGACCGTCCGATTGCAGCGCTCGCTGTGACGGTGGCACCCAAGGGGTACAAATATTGTTGGCCGAATTGTCCGACTCGTAGTTTGAGCCATGGCTCTTGACTGGGTTGAATCCGTTCAAAAAATGGTGCGTAGTTGGTCGGCCACGGTGCTCTCGCGGCACTTCCTTACTATTGATAGTACTGATCACCCAGTCATGATCGTGACCGCTGAGCGCATATATTCACGCAAGTCGGCCATGGACGCATGTATCAAAAGAACTCATACAAATGATGTGAGATGACATGAACTCGAAGAATGGCATAGTAGCTGTCCAAACTCATGAATTAAACGTGGTAGATATGCATTCGATCACCTGCATCAATGCATCCCGTCTTCAGTACTCGTGCTAATACAGCACATCCACCCTGGTAACTTGCACGAGATCGAAAGTCTGGCGTCGCCTGCTTCTTCCTGGTGTATTCC
>JBBPNB010000409.1:0-19457 GCA_038090635.1 Rubroboletus satanas
GAAAGGGTACCACGCCGTCCGAGTAACGGTAACTCTACACAGTAACCTGCCATGAGGGCACCGGGAACACCGATCACGCTCAGGATGATTTGCTAAGAGTCGAGTCAGTGCTTTGACAGATCTGTGACGACTGGATCGCTGACATTGCGGTATGTAATATACACGGAGCTGTCACCAAAGTCGGCTCCTCTGCTTTCAAGGCTAATGAAAAGTGTGAGACATCCGCGTGTCCGAAGAAAGGGGTGATGTAACATACTAATATGTCACGAATCCATTGTACCTAAGAAGAGACTGAGTACCGAGCATGTCACGAACGAACCTGTACTCACAATGGGAAGGCAAGACCGATAAGCGCTGCATTGGTGATCCAATTTCAACCAGTCCAACCCAACCAGAAGTAGACCAAAATAGCTTACCCCACAGAATAATCAGCAAGCTAGTCGAGCGCGCCAGTTTCTGAGTCGCAAACAAGGGCTTGACATGACTCGCGTCAAATATCGCAAGTTTTCTCTTCACAGCAGCAGCCGCTGACACATCCATCCTGGCCTCTTTCTCTGACGGACCCGTTCCAAGCTTTTCGGCGTCTTTGAGGTGCTCCACAGTGAGATAGCTCGTCTTGCCATTGTATGCTGCGACTTTATGAACGATTTCAACCGCAGCTTCGTCCCTGCCACGACCCATGAGGTACTTGGGACTTTCGTAGAGGTTGAAGACAAAGAATCGGAGGATCCAGAGGAGCAACATGAGACCGCCCATGGTATACAGGAAGTAACGCCAGCCTTCATTGGAAGATCTGGGACAAGGGGCGGGGGGAGCCGGGCACGAAAAGTCAGCCAAGAGTGGCCAAGCGACCTATTCAAACAACGCATGACTAGATTGGCTCGGGGGCGGGACTTTGACGTACCAGACTTCCTAATAGCTGTCCGAAAGCCCACCAGATAGAGAGTACGGTGAGGAGGTATTGATGAGAGGCGGGGACAAACTCTGGTGGCGATGGTTAGTAGACTGGGCAAAACGAAAGCGACCGACCGACCGAGAAACACTGCAGAATCCACTGGCAAGTTCCCGCCCACACCGATCGACCAGACCGCCGCGAGCGAACAGAGAGTGACAAAGTCCGGTGAAGCCCCAGCTGCGGTTGCGAACACTCCCGTGATGAGGAGGGTGAGGTTAAAGGCCCACCTAGGAGAACGTCAGATGACCACCCAATACAACGACGCAATTTACCTTACCGACGACCCCAGATATCTGATGTGACACCCCAGAAGGCAGCTCCAACAAGCAGCCCAATGTTCTGAGCAAGCTTGAGGATTGGCCCTCGGAGACCGAGATTGAACTCGTACACGACAGGAGTGAAAATCAGACCTGTGACGATCTATGTAGAGCGTCGATCGACGGCTATCAGCAGTGACTGTTGCCACGGTGGCCAGTTGTACCCACCGGCCAAAGGTTATCCCTGGTTGCCCGAATATATGAGCGAGCTAATTCGACGCCAGATTAGCACACTCACGATAGCCAACCAAAACCAGCGACGACGAAAAGGTGCCACTAAGCAAGATTCGATGTTAATCACTTATAACTCAACGCAACAAGATGATGATGGGATAAAAACAAGGACTTGCTTGGTACTTTCCCATGCCAATGTCTTGCAGCGCATCGTTGAGGATGCGTGCTTTGGCTTGATAGATCGGATCGAGGGCAGGCTCGTCATAGACGTCCTGGGTTTCGGCTTGAAAGGCATTTTTCTCGGATTTAGCTTCAGGCTCTGAGGACATGGTGACGAGGAGAAAAGCAAGAAGTGAACAGACCCGCGCCACAGAGGTGCTCCTTGTGCGGCTCCCTCAGAGAATACTGATAGCTATTATTATACCAAATGTAGGGATGGCGTCTTCTATAAGCGGGGCACAGGAAGATGGCGTGACCACAGTAGACAAAAATAATTCTGGCCTGGTGTGAGTTTGACAGAATACGCGACGCGTGCGGGCCATGCATATCCCCGAATAAAAGTTGTAGCCACTGGGGTCAATTGACGTGTGACCTTATGTTGCTGTATCCTGAGCGAGTGTAGCACGACTCCGGCATGTCTCCTAGTCTCTCCGGGGATGGTCGTCCTTGGATAAAGCCCAATTACAACAAGCAGAAGAATTCCCCGTACTATCCAGTATTTTCTCACGCCACAGACGTGATCTGGCACCGACGACCACGAAGGTTGCGTATATGAACTACCAAGGTACAGCACCATCCGCCTGATCAATCTAACTAGTCAACGTTTCATGTATGGCCCCAGGTAAGCAATACATCATGATGCAGTGCGAGGTATGTATAACTTGTTATGAGGTAGCTGAATTCGACAACTATCCGAGCAGAAAGGAACCGAAAAAACGACAGAAAAGTGACAACAACGTAATGGAACCCTCTATCACCGTCACAATACCTCCACGACGTCAGCATGGATATCCTTGGCAAAGTTGACCTGGCGTTCGAGTCCCGGAACAATGATCTCGTACTCAGCAGCGACTCGCTTGAACTCCCCATTGGGTTGTTGCTGGAGTAACAACGGACTGAATGGTTGTTGCAGACGAACGACGAGCCGTAACGCCTGGATATGGTCATCCATTTTGGCGGCGGGTACAGCTTCCAATGGCGAAGAGGGCGCTGAGGACTCGGAGCCCCGATCAGATTCGGACTCGTCACCATCCGATACACTTCTCCACGCAAACCCGTCGAGTGGATCGCGCAGATCGCGAATCCATGGATGTACAAAAATGAGCTTGCGTGGCTCTGTCAAGGAGAGCTTGTTCAATGTCCGGAATTCCACATAGCCAATCCCTGATACCCGAGCACGATACCGGGTCTCTTGACCACTCCCCAAATCCTGTATGCCCAGCCTTTTGACCGCGAAGGCGATGCATGGAAGGTATAGCCGGCGATTGGCGAAGCGTGCTAGTGGTAAACGGATAATTTGGTTGTAGAATGACATGACACCTTTCTGGGACAGCGAAGTTCTTAATGTCGCAACGCGCAGGTCCATTTCGGCGTCTTCGATGACAGGCGAAGCACGTGGGGTTTGGCTATACACTCCAAGGGTAGCGGGAAGGCAGCTGTTGTACGGCGAAGACCCGCCGACCCAAGCAAGCACTGTCACGTCGCCCGAACGGGCCACGATTTCCTCCAGCAAGTGACCCAATGCGGCATCTCCTTCTCCGTACTGTGGTCGGATATCACTCTTGAAAATACCAATCAACGAGTATGCGACGTCTTCTTCCACCGTCGCGTCGCGCCTCGAGGATAGTCGCAGTTTCTCTCGGATGGTGAGATCGTCGGGATGGAAAGTAGTGATGGTTTCGCGAGCGATACCGATAGCATCGGCAAGCTCCTGCATGATCTCGGGGGACTCTTTGTGATTGGCACGGGTGTCACCGAGGTATGGCTTCCACTCGCAATCGTAGAATCGGATCACCTTTGGTACGAGAAGTTCTTGCACTGTCCAAGCCCGTGTCATCCAGATACTGTCCGTGAGATCGCCAAGGGACGACGGAGACGCTATGCTCGCAAGAAGAGCAAGCGTGGCTGCGGATGCTTCATACCATTTGCACATCATTGTGAGCGACTGACTCAACACGGTGCTGATCGTCTTGTCGATACAACACGTGTCGCTCCATGCCCATCGATATCCGTCCTTCTGAACCATCTCACAGAATTTTTGCAACTTCTTGTTCAGCGGTGATGAATGATCCAGATCCCAGACTGAGTTGACCAAATTGACGTCCTGGAATGAAGGCTCCTTCCCTTGCCATACGTGCGAAAACGTCACATATTGGAAATATTTTGCCACCACTCGCAGGATCCGTCCGTTGTCCAACTCCTCCGTCATAGAGGAAACCAGTTCCTTGAACTGCGCTTCCGACTTGAATATATGCATTCGCTCCGGTCCATCGCACAGACGGCCACTCTTGACATCAATGAGCACAAGTGGACATATTTTGAAAACACCGCGAACGATGCCGTCGATGGTCATCTCCGACCGGGCGGGCGAAACATATCTCTTGCCTAGTTCTATGCAACCGAGTCAACCCATGGTCTTCACGCTAGTCAGAATACACTTACGACGGATGTCTTGATCGAGAGACTCCTTGATGAGGGAAAGCATACGAGTGAACGCATCGATTGCTTCATCATAACGCTGCACACCATGCAATGCCGCATGTCTTCTCTCGTATCCCCACGGACCCAGTGGGTCTGCTTTGATTGCCTGCGTTGGTTGAATTGACAATCATCGGCCACCAAGAAGAGTAAAGCCATACCTCATCTGCATCCATCAGTGCAGGTTCCCATAACCCCAGTATTTCCCGGGCTTTGCTTCGCTTAACGAGGAGACCCGCACGGTTCGACGGATTAAGGGACAATGCAGTTGAATATCGTACGATCGCTTCCTTTAGGTTCTTCGACCGCACTGCCGCATCACCGTCACTTTCGAATGTCCGGAGACACTTATCAACGAAATCTGACATTGAACGCTTAATGCACATCAATCTAGGTTGGCCATGACCAAGCATACCTGGGTCCCAATCTGCGGTCACCTCACTCGTCAAGGCTTCCTCGCCGAGGGTTTTGACCATCGTAGAAAGTGACTCCGTCACCTCAGTATGGCCTACAGCATACATGGCTTTGCATAACTGTAACTGAATCACGAGGGGAAGTCTCTCAAAGTCCCACCCAAATATCTTTCAAATAGAGTTAGTGTACTTGAAGAGAAAGTCAAAATGGGTAACTTACAAGCGAAATTGCAACCAGGCGGGGACTTTGTTGAAACGGGATGGCTTCTTGCGCACGCTGGAACAATTCCATGGCACGTTCGTTGTCTCCTTTTCTCATCGACATGCCTCCGACTAGGAGGAACATTTGAGCCTGTATAACACTCTGTCATCTTGCTTCACTTTTACATATCTCACCATGTACGTACCCGGACAGTGATATATAGGGAATGGTCATCCACGTTCTCGATCAAGTCATCTACACGCGAAATAGCATCGTCATGTTTTCCGCATTCGAACAAGACGATAGCCTGAGTGAAACGAAAATTTGGTACGAGGAGCGGACGGGGATGATTGGCACAAACCTTGATTAATAAGAGATATCTACTTTCAACTGCCGGGAGACCGTCAGTGAACACGAGGTCAAAAGCACGCCGCCCCAACTCGTGTTCTCCGTTATGGATCCGGCCCATCGCGTTGGCGATACGACCAATCACCGATGGCTGAATCTTGATAGACTTTGTGTGGGATAGTCACCATCACCATAGGACAATAGATGAATCCAAAGTTACCTCTTTGGCATCGTCGGCGGCTGTGTCCCATCGTTTCAAACGCATTCGTACAAGTGCGCGATGAGCGAGTGCGCGTGCGTGCTGAAAGGGATTCGAGGGATGTGCGATTTCTTCTGTCAGGAGTTCCTCGACATGAGTCATGTTACCGTTCGTCCACGATTTCAATGCCACATCACTGATATACATGAGCGGCAACTGCCCGGCTATGAATGCGAACAAAGGAATTAGAATCAGCAAGGAATCGATGTCCAATTTCACACACTCACCATGAGAGGAGAAAAAAAGGGAGACCGTGACCTATTAGATTCGACGGTATTACCAAGCATAACCACTTACGTTCACTGTAAAGTACGAGCCCGGAAGGATATCACGGATACTCTGGAGGGTGATTGTCCCGTTCCCCTCGCCGGTTGCAATGTAGTCGTCATTAGATGAGAGCGCAATAGACCAAGCCGGGTGTGCGCACTTGATAACAGTCCCGATTTGCCTGTGCGTAGAGATGTCCCAAAAAGACAATGAATCGTACGCAGAGACGACAATGAACTTTTGGTTGCGAGCTAGGACGATAGAGGAGGGATATCCTGTACTATGAATGGACCAATTACTGAGCAGGATTCCTGAGGACGCATCGAAACACTTGGCTTCACCAAACGAGACAGCAAAAAGTTGACGACCATCAGCTGACCAGGCGAGCGGCGACAATGGGCATGTCTGTACTGAGAACGGGATGTCCAACAGTTGCTGGCCATCGTCGCTGTTGTAGACGCGGATCGACTCCGCGCCCGGGTTTTCGAACGTCGCCGTCGCGATGCGGTCGCCGTTTGGAGAGAATCGCACCGTCACCACGATAGCGTCGTGCGGCAGCGGCCCGACAAGCTGTTCCCCCGTCGCCATACTCCAAATGAACACGACCTTGTCATGCCCCCCCGTCGCAAATCTCGTCGAATCGGGGGAGATATCGACGGAGAGTAACGTGTTCGTGTGATCATGGATGCTCAGGACCTTTTCGCGGGTCTGCGCATCCCATACGCCTACCCTCGCCCTTCCATTGCCGTCGTCCGGAAACCTGAGTCCACACACGAACCGTTTACGATCTGGGGCTAGCGCTGCTGCGAATATCTCTCCATTACTTTCCATTTGAATTGCTTCCCCCACCTCGCGTCCGTCATCGACCTGCCACCGCCGAAGGAATCCATCAGCGCTGCCGCTGATTACCTGCTTGCCATCCTCGATAAAGGCGATCGAGTATATTGTGTCCCGACCATCAACTGACTTCATTGTTTTTGAGCCGTCTGAAAAGTAGTTAGTAGCGTGCGGTCATTATGATTCTTGGTAGAGTGGGGTGTAAGGGTTGAGGGTCTTCAAGTTGAAGGGCATACAGTCCTATCAACACGGATCAGTTCCGACCCTGGGTGCTTGTGGTGTGAGTCTCGCAGAACTCCCATGTCACTGCACCAAATCCTCAGGCTACTTGCATGGCAACGCAGTCGAGTCCCATAATAAAGAATGAATTTCTATTCTCTATCTTCCCATCATCCGCTCCATATTACTGGCATCGAACCCTTCACTGTACTTTTTTCTCCACCGCCGCCACCTCCGCCTCCACCCTCCGTCTTGCCTCTCTTCGCTCCCGTCCACGCGTGATCAGCGACTTGGGCTCCAAATTTGCAAGCAGATATTTACACATCATTTCAATCACCCAACAACCCGCGAAATCAGCAATCATCACGCTCGTCAACTTCACCTTGAACTAAGCGCATGAATGGGGATCAGGAATCAGTCAGACCGTTCCGTTGGTCCTAGGGTAGAGACAGACGAAAGCGCGAAAGACGCACCGCAGTGTCCATCTCGACGATCTGAAGCCACCGATTCAACTCGGGGAAGAAATCCGTCGAACCCGAAAATGCGACCGCACTCGCCCCAATGAGGCCCCAGTACAACTTGGAGTTTTCACGGATCCCTTCGCGGAAGGGTCGGCCCTGGAAGTTGATCGCGAACGTGGAGACTTGTTGTGAGAGACCCAGTAGGTAGATGGCTGTGTTTAAGAGGCCCGGCTCGAATTTGGCTTCGAGATCGATGACGCCGAGTCTGGTAACAGGGAGGACTGATGAGACATGGTGTTGCAGGAGTATAGATGGGGGCGACTCACGGCTCGTAAAAGTGGGCCAAGTCCGTGATGTACATCAGAGACACAATATGCAACGCAAACTGGACCAGGACAGACAACAACACATAGAGATTGAAAATATTGCCCAGTGGTCGTTCGCGCGAAAGCTTCTCGACGGGCTATAAAACACAACGTACGTCAATAAAACGTCAAAAAGAAGGCACATACACCGTACCTGTGCGCGCGAGATGCACAAGAAGCAGACCGACATCAACATCCCGCTGATAGTCACCTGGTAATCACCAAACTTGACGCCATCCAGATGCTGTACACTCAAGCTGTATGCGGTGATGAGACAGTTCAATGCCAAGATCTTGTACATCTGGATGGTTGCGACCAGCGTACAGCGACCTTGCCGGATGATGTGACTAACTAGAGGATAGGTTGAGCGATGCGCAGTAGCGATTGGACGAGACTCACTAGCAGCAACATGCGAGAGCTTGGAGGTGAATGGAGCAGCACACGATGCATCTCCAAGCTTGATCTGAGGAACCTCTTCATCCCCGTCCATATCGGACAATGCGTCCGTGATTGAAGCCAAATCAAACTACACCACATCAATCAGCACAACGACCCACCAAAGCCCCACCGAAAACCAACCTTCTCCATTGGATTCCCCTGCCTCGCAATCTGCAAGTTGGCCGCGGCCTTCTTCTGCGCCTCGACGACATCCGGGTACAGGGGCGCGATGGCAGGTGGTACGGGTGGAGGTGGTTGACCAAAGCGTGCAGAGATCTTGAGCTGACTCTCGTATACCTTCTTTATTCGTTCCATCTTCTGGTGCTCGGCAATCTTTCGTAGGTCCTCGGGAGAGCCATCCAAGAGTGCAACGCCTATATGGGCCTGTTTGAGCGCACCGACGTCGTTCGTACCATCGCCAGCCATCAATGTAACATATCCCAGGGTCTTCAAGCTGGTGAGGATGAACTCTTTCTGAGAGGGAGAAACACGAGCATAGACCCAGGTGTTTTGCACAAGTTCGTTCCAGCTAGGTAAAGACTGGAACTGCTTCATAGCAGCACCCGTAATACAGATATCGTATTGGTCAAAGAGTGATTTGTCCAGGGGCTTGGAAGGGTCAACTGGAATGATCTTGCTCTCGTCCACAGTGCGCCAGCAAAGTTCTGCAACGACACGAAGAGATTAGAAACGATACATTGTATCGGCGGCATCAGTCAACATACCAGCTTCGTGAGCAACGTTCTCCTGCAAGTCCAAGATGAGCGCATCCCTATCAACAATTTCGACATCACGTGCGACATGTACGGCCGTCAACGGGTTATCTCCTGTAATCATGATGCACTAATCCGCAGCTAAGCGTGATAACCATAACCAACAAAAATCCGATAATACGTACACGATGTGACGAGTCGGCCAACATTTTGAGGGTTGCTACGGCATCGGCTTTCAATGGGCAGTGGAAAACGAGGAATCCAGCGAAAGTGAGGTCATTCTCGACTTCCTCTCGGTGGAGTTTGTTAATCTACAAAACATGTTCACATCGAGAAACGATACGCGCCACAGCGAGGATGATACCTTGTCGATGGACATCGAATCCATCTCCTTCGTACCGAGGGCAAGGACACGGCTACCCCGTCTCGTATACCACTTGTACGTCTCGTCATACCATTCAGGTGCGTGGGCAAGCATGCGCTTGATCGTCTCAGGAGCACCTTTAACAGCCACAAGAGCCTTGCCTGAAGGAAGGGTAGACACGGTGGACATGCGCTTGAGGGCAGAAGAGAATTGGAAACGACGGCGGATGTAAATTCGTGATGCATTGGGGATCTTGGTAGAGGCGGGAGCAACCGAATCGCCTGCATGCCGCGAGTCAGATCAAACGTATGCACAATGCCATGCTAAAAGACAAACCTTGCGAAATTTGCCACTCAAGTGCTTCAAGGGTCGTTTTTTCCATGGGGTCGCCGACAATAACACCATCATCCAAGCGAACTAGCGCGTGCGCCGCAGCGAGACATAACATTGTCTGCTTGCCAGAGTCTTTCACATCAATAAGCCTCAACTTGTCAAGGTCGCTACCGATCAGTGTCAGTGGAGTACTCTAAAAAAACAAAAGAAACCTTACTCGATGCCTGCAACACCCTCCAGAACTAGATTCTCAGCGGTGATTGTACCTGTCTTGTCGAAGCAACACACGTCAACCCTCCCAGCGAAAGGAATACGGAATGGCTCCGTGCAGTAGATGGCTATTGTCTTATTTAGACCGGCTCGTCTTTCAAGGGATCGACTTACCAAACTTGGAGAGCGCTACGAGCGAACCATTGACCGCGAGCGAAAGTTCCATCGGCAACTCTGGTGGCACAACACTGGTGATGATCAGGACACAGTCGAGCAGCAACTTAGACTTCTTAAGGTCTCTCTCAACACCTATTCGGCCAAAGTGTAAGCATCGATACCGAATGTGAATAATATGAAGCACCTTTCACCCAAACATACCAGCTCGCAGCGATAGCAAAAATGAGTAAGAACCCAATGAACAAGAAGGACTCCAGGTTGTTTGCAGAAACACGCTCGGTGGAGAAGATCATCGTCCGGACCAGTTGTCCCTGCGCTGTGCCAAAGCCAGTACGCAATACGATGCCAAGACATCCACCGTCGGGAGTTCCTGCCGAGGTCTGTCCTTGACCTAGTAGCAGCGTAAGAATCAAGCATAGAAGTCAAGCGCAGAGGTACTCGCTCGTGGGGCTAGCTTGCAGCACTTTCGTCCCGCTAAACATGACTTCGTTCTTGTGCACACCATCGACATCGATCTTGTCCGAGGTATCCAAAAGCTGGATGGCCTCTTTGAGAAGTGGTGTCGATTCACCAGACAGCATAGCTTCGTTGACAATACATGTACCATGGACCAAGAGGACGTCAGCAGGGACAACAGTTTCCGATTGTAAACGAGCTGGACGAATCGCTATTAGATACCAAGCACAAGAAATTGACGAAGCACACTCACCGACCGAAACGACGTCCCCGGGGAGTAGCTCATCCGTCTGTAAAGTGGTCCACTTGGAATCACGGAGACACTGGATGGGATACGGCGCAACCGACATGGTTCTAAATTCCGTGAGTGTTTTGAGCCGCTGTACAATATCCATAAGCCCAATCAAGGAAGCACATCCCAGTTGACGCACCTGCCAAACCACAGTACACTCAAACATCACAAGCATGAACAGAGTGAAGATACTGTAATACCAGTACTCGTCCAAGCACCACAGGGCAACACAAAAGATCTGGAACACAAAGAACGGCGCGGTTGCATGTTCACCAAAGAGTTCGGCGAAAGAGGGGATCGGGATGTTGAATTCATTCTTTCCGTACAAGGATTGAAGGGGGTCTATTTCCTTTGTCGTTAGGCCAGGGGGTGCGAGGAAGTCCGAAAGCGGGGGACGGCTGGTGCATGGATATGGGATGCGGGTGAACACGACGGGTGACGACTTTGCCACGACATATGTATCTCGTTGGTAGTTGAAGGTATATGACATCGGTTGAGAAGGGATCCTCTTGACCAGTGGCACGATTTCACCCTGGCCGCGATGCTGATGAGGCACGAGACGAATGCAATTGGCGTCTTCGATCGAGGAGGCCTTTGAGATGAAAGAAGACGTATATGATTAGGAAATGTGCAAAATACACGAGAGGAAGGTCATACCGTGCGTGTGGTTATCCAAGCCTTTGCACCCGCGCTCCAACGCGTTACGAGGAAGCTGAGAGCATGACCTGCGCCAAGGGAGACGCAAGCGAGAAAAGTCCACTCTTCGCTCTTTATCCAGTCATCATACCTTAAGTAGTATGCATAGGCAAGCAATGGATAGAGTGAAAGAAATGGGAGAGTATAAATATGTGTGTACCACGGGAGGGCGACGTGTAAACTCGCGCTAGCGATTTCAGACGACTCTACGTGGACGTATACCCTGATAGAGAAAATGTCAATGAAGAAATGGCAATTACGGAGAACGACACCCTACATGTCGTGTACTCTGGTGGGGTGTCGTGTCCTGAGTTTGGAGCAACACCACCACCAATTATTACGTGCCGTTGTGAATGAAAAAGAAATGAACCGTTGGGTTCGAGAAATACCGCTGCGGTAGATAGAACGAGCGGAACGGTCTGCTTGGTTGCAGAAGGCGACGTGGAGTTGGGAAAGATGCAAGCTTGTCACTGCAACCCAACGGCTAGCCTGCTTAGTCATCACGGCAAGAAATCAGGCGTCCAAGTCAAAAGTTCCCGTGGATGAAATTCACAGCAAGCCATGCCATCTAAACAAACGTCGTATGTAAAAGGGGAGATGGACGTGGTACAAATGCACAAAGATCAGGTTATCCAAAAGTAGCGACCATCGGTCATGGATGTATCCACAGCTGCACCTCGTCCTCACTGCCGTTACTATCTGTGCCAAGGGGAGGGGGTCTCGCAGGCTGTGGGTTTTGAAGGAGACCTCCGTGGTGATCGCGTGGGAAGGAAAGTAGAGGCAACGGTGCATCCGCATCTTGGATGGGATCCAAGAGGTCAGCAGTGCCATCATCGCATTTGACAACGTCGCGTCTCCAGCGGTCGATCGACCAAAAGGCATCCGTGGAACAAAGGACGGCAGACGGCGAGTTAAGTTGGTCGTCGTCAACATAGTCTGTGCGAATGTCCGGGGGGGTGAGGTTCGGCGGCGTGGTTAGCTTGCTCTGTGTGGAGGGACCCTCTGAGCCATCCCAGCTGATGGGATAAAAAATGAAACGGGGTGGGTTATGACTGCGGATCCTCGGTCACATGGAAGAACTGCCATGAGCAACGATGCTCACCATTCTACGCTCGCGAGCTGAACGTGGACAGGGTCGGGGGTGGGTAAGGTAACAGTGGTGTTGGAAGGCGTCGCGTCGAGCAGCGAATGCGGGGGAAGTGGGGAGCTGATAATCGCGTTAGTCGTCACGGCGCAGAAGAGTCGGTTTACTCACAGAGACGACTGGAGCAACTCACCGGGAGTTTGAGGGGGATTAATGTTTCGATCCATTTGTAGCTCGCGAGTGACATAGAGTTAGTGCCACCCTTATGTGTTTGTCCGTGTTTATCCCTCCCTCATCATTCTACACGTCAACTCCACTTTCGTGACGACGAAAATCATCCTTCACCATGCTCAACTTTGAGGACGTCGAGGAGCGCGACGGTGCGTATTGGTCACATCAGACACCTCGTTTTGTGTGTAAGTTTGTGCAGGTGTACGACTCTCGTGGAATGTCTGGCCGTCCTCGCGCATGGAGGCGACCCGGACGGTCGTGCCCATATCCGCACTCTACACTCCCCTCAAGCACCGCGAGGATCTCCCCCCAGTCCTCTACGAGCCTGTCACATGCAAGCCCCCGTGTCGTGCCATCCTCAATCCTTACTGGTATCTCATTCCTCACCCTTTCTCCCGACCTCTGATCATCCCCTTGTAGCCAAATCGACGTTCGCGGAAAACTCTGGATATGTCCCTTCTGTCTCTCCCGCAACGCTTTCCCGCCACACTACAAGGACATTTCAAACACAAACTTACCCGCTGAACTGCTCCCGAAATACACCACCATCGAGTACACCCTCTCGCGTCCAGCTCAGGTGCCCCCCATCTTCCTTTTCGTCGTCGATACCTGCCTCGATGAAGAAGATCTCAAAGCGCTCCGGGATGCTATCGTCGTCAGCCTCAGTTTACTCCCACCCTACGCCCTTGTCGGTCTTATTACCTATGGCACTATGGTACGTGTCACTCCCCATATACCCTTGCCATTGCTCATATCAGTCCAGACTCAAGTCCACGAAATCGGCTATGCCGAATGTAGCAAATCCTATGTCTTCCGTGGTGGTAAGGAATATACTCCCAAGCAAATCCAAGACATGCTTGGCCTCAGCACAACCACTCGTGCCGCTCCTCGTCCTGGACAGCCAATGCCGCAGCAGGCTTTCGGTGCCGCTCGATTTCTCCTCCCTGTTCAACAGTGCGAGTTCCAGTTGACTGGCATTCTCGAAACCCTTGCACGTGACCCGTGGCCCGTGGCTAATGACAAGCGTCCTCTTCGCTGCACCGGTGTGGCTATCAGTGTTGCCGTTGGCTTGTTGGAGGTCAGCATTCTCTTTGTTCCACACCGCTCGTTGCTCATAATAGCCTGTTAGACTACATATCCTAACACGGGTTCCCGTATCATACTGTTCGCCGGTGGTCCTGCTACTGAGGGTCCTGGTATGGTGGTAAGCAACGAGCTGAAAGAACCGATCCGTTCGCATCACGACATCGAGCGCGATAGCGTAAAGCATTACAAGCGCGCTGTCAAGGTATATGCGTTTGCTTCTAGTTACATCGTCCGTGTCACTCAACTCTATCCATAGTTCTATGAAGGTCTCGCCAAGAGAGCGTCAAACAACGGCCACATTGTTGATTTGTTCGCTGGTTGCCTGGATCAAGTCGGTCTTTTGGAAATGAAGTCGATGCCCAATTCGACCAATGGGGTCATCGTACTCTCGGATTCGTTTGCCACCTCGATTTTCAAGCAAAGTTTCCTTCGTGCATTCAAAAAAGACGACCAAGATTTCCTTCAGATGGGCTTCAACGCCACCTTTGACGTCCAGGTACTTGGCTCTTCGTTTCACTCATTGTGTCCTATGATCTCAGGCACCGCCGTAGACTACCAAAGAACTTAGGGTTTCCGGCCTGATCGGCCATGCTATATCTGCTGGCAAGAAGTCAGCTTGTGTGGGCGAGACCGAGATCGGTATTGGTCAAACATCGGCATGGAAATTGAACTGCGTTACCCCTCGAACGTCTGTTGCAGTATACTTTGAAGTCGTCACGCCCGCTGGTCAGGCTCTCCAGCCCGGTTCGCGTGGTCTCGTCCAATTTGTCACTCACTATCAACACTCGTCCGGCCAGCAGCGCCTGCGGGTGACGACCATCGCACGTAACTTTGCAGAAGCAGGATCGCCAAGCATCGCTGCTTCGTTCGATCAGGAGGCTGCGGCTGTTTTGATGGCCAGAATAGCGGTTTTCAAGGCCGAGATCGACGATTCATCGGATGTGTTGAGGTGGTTGGACCGTATGCTCATCCGATTGTGCCAAAAGTTTGCAGACTATAGGAAGGAGGACCCGGCGAGCTTCAGGTTGACGGACAACTTTAGTATTTACCCACAATTCATGTTCCATTTGAGGCGGAGTCAGTTTTTGCAGGTGTTCAACAACAGTCCGGACGAGACCGCATTTTACAGGTGAGTGACGCTTGCTCTTTCGTTACTTCGTGAATGCATACTCACGTTGTTCATCTTCCAGACATATCCTGAACGAAGAAGACGTCAACAATTCCCTGATCATGATCCAACCGACACTCATGTCGTACACCTTCGACGTTCCCCCCCAACCTGTCTTACTCGACAGCGTCTCGATCAAACCTGATTTCATACTTCTCCTTGACACCTTCTTCCATATCCTCATCTTCCACGGCGAAACTGTTGCCCAATGGCGCAAAGCAGGCTACCAAGACCAAGAAGGCTACGAAAACTTCAAGGAACTTCTGGAAGCGCCTGTCGCTGACGCCCAAGACCTCCTCACGGACCGATTCCCCATCCCACGGTATATCGTGTGTGATCAGGGGGGAAGTCAAGCGCGCTTCTTATTGTCCAAGCTCAACCCGTCGACGACGCATATGTCGGTGTCGATGTATGGGTCTGCGCAGAGTGCGGGCGCGGGACAAGCGATTTTTACGGACGATGTGAGCTTGCAGGTGTTTATGGAGCATTTGAAGCGTCTCGTGCGTATTTTTCCTTCGCTTTTTGTGCTTCATTGGGTGTGGTTGGCTGATGGGCGTTGCGACAGGCTGTCGGTGCGCAGACAAACTAGGTTGTTTGGGCCGACGTGGATGTCCCTGTTCGTTCTCGTTATCTTTTGCTTCTTTTCGCCGTCGATACGCTAGCAGTCTGTCACTGTCCCCTCTATTACTAATGGGAATAGATGCAACGCATAGAAGAACTTTGAGGTTGCAGAAAAGTAGCCTGAGAACTTGTCCATTCTCGCTATTCACAATACAACCATCAATTTTCGGGGTCCTCGAGCGAATAATGGCTTTCCCGAATGGAGACGTTGCATTCTTTATTTTCATGATGACCTACGGACGATACGTCCTTTGTGTTCAAGCTTCTGCAGCATGTTTGGCGCACTCACTGACGCATACAGCCGGTACGAATTTGGCGTTTTGTTCCCTCCCCTGTGCGTCGTTGTCCGACTCAAGGATGATAGGTACGTGGGTATCATCATTAGCCCAGGTTTTTTCTAAGAAAACGGGGGCTCACGACCTCGCCCGAGACACGTTGACCCGTTTCCGACCTATAGTAGACTGCGCCAACAAGGTCGAAATCGATCTCCAGAACGGTGCCATGTCCACGCTCGCGTTCCTCAAGTACATCGTCTCGGGGTACGCCTGCATCGTACGCAGCACCTTCCAAGTCTATACCTAGGATACCGGTGTCGGGTTTGACCCTATGAATATGAGCACACCATCGCCGTCTCCGAAGACGGCGAAAAAATCGTCACGGGTGGACGTATACAGGGGACAGGGGATTGACGACGGTGTGGGATACACGCACGCATGTCAAGGAGGCTGAGATCCAGGGCTACACGATGCAGGTGTTGACCGTCGATATCACATTGGACGAGATGACCTTTTTCCATGGGCTCCAAGGACCGTACTGCATCTGTGTGGAACACCTCGACGGGAGAACGACTTCTCGGGCGGTGGAAATACGACACGCCGGTTGTTGTCGTCATGTTCTCGCCCGACGGAGATCGTATCGCGGTGGCCCAATGGGATCGACCGTCGAGTTACATCTATGACTGTCACGATGGCCAGTTTTGCATCGACATCATCCGGGTGGGAGTCAGTTCTACATATTCCACCGGACTCGTCTGGTCGCAAGCAGTGGCACACAGCTCTTCGCCCCCTCATACGGTACGATGGAGTGCCCCGACGTCGTCACCGGATTCATCGTATTACTTTATCGATGTGAGTATCCGCGTATTAGCGATGCCAGCCTTGGCGTTTTGGGAGATTTCATGTCTCAAATCCATGGTTTGATTTCTTTGTTTCGTGACCCCTCATGCAGATCAGTGACGCAGTATTCAATGTTTGGATAAAGAAAAATTGGTCGAACGCCGAGGCTGTTCTCACGGAGTGCGCAGTCTTCCAGTCCTAGCTACCATGCGCTCGTCAATTAATTGTGTGTTTATACGAGCCCATTTACAACAGTGGCCTGCCGCTCGGCATGATGCTGATGGGATATTTCGTTCCGCCAGTTCCATGTCCGCCTATATGTATACTCCCGAGAAGCAGAAATTGCAATATGGCTATTTCATCTTGTTTTTGGTCATTGCGATTCGGACAAGATGATTCTCCTGGTTCTCAAGGTATATCCTTCGCGGTGAAAGGACCGTACGATGGATGTCTGCAAAAGTATCTACATGTCTTGCTACATTGAATCACCTTCATCCATGGGTCCCATCTCCAGTGCCTGAGCCACGACACAGCAGCCATGCGGGTAACCTGATCCTGATCCTGATCGAAATGATAGCATCGTCTGATTCTCGTTGTTCCTGACCCACCGTGAGTTGAACAATGTAAGCAAAAGGAAAGTACGCGCACTGTTGCATGGATTCTCCCGGCTGAGGATTGAGACGGGTCGTTCGCCTGTTGCACCTAATGGAACGTCAGCCTCCATGACGAGTTCTACTGTCACCAGAGGAAGACGAACTGGGCCTGCTTCCGTTTGATCTGTGGGATTTTGACCGTTATGAGAAGTGGCTTTGTCTGGTTGCTTGGGGCCAGCAGCCTTGGCAGGTGATTTGTGCTGCGACATGTGAGGAGCCGCTGCATACAAACTGGAGGAACAACGAACCTTTCGTTGTTCCGGGGGATTCGCAACCACTCGCTAGAATGATATGTTAGAGACATCGCATCTAATCGTCTACCAAGGAAGACCACTCACGCGGAAAGGTTGAGCTGCAGCCATCCGCGAAGGTCCCTTGGGTGTGGCTTCCGCTCTTACTGGTGACTGGGAACGAGATGGGTGATCGGCAGGCCGACACGACTCTCTGGTAACTCGATCGGGTTCATGCAATACCGGGTCCTTGTTACGCTTCTTGATCCAGGTTGGTAGAAGCCTTTTGAGCATCGAACGGCCC
The DNA here is from genome assembly GCA_038090635.1 of Rubroboletus satanas. Lineage (NCBI taxonomy): Eukaryota > Fungi > Basidiomycota > Agaricomycetes > Boletales > Boletaceae > Rubroboletus > Rubroboletus satanas. The sequence continues at coordinate 17,686 of JBBPNB010000409.1, forward strand.
TGAGATGACCTGGCAGTATCGATATTTTCATCTGAAGGTGCGTCTGGAGGGGAGGCCGTGGGAGGAGCATTTGCCAACGGCACGCCATCCTCGCGGGGATGGGCAGAAGAGACCGGGGACGGAGGCTGCTGCAGCTTCATCGCGGAAGTAAGAGGATAATATAATGATCACGAACCTCGTCGTAGTCAAACTGAGGAGCTGGCGCGCTCGACGGCACCTCGAACTATGCAATCGTGAGAACTCGGTTCGAGGGGGGAAAGAACGAACAGATACCTCGAGGAGATCACCATCGCCGTCTTCGCTGTGTGTCTCGTCTGGTTGTCGTTCCTCGCGAGTAGATTCCTAATGTAGTGTGGCAGCGATATGAGGTTTATCTGCCATGCTAACATTGTGAATGGATCAGTGCTTACCTTGGGAGGGCCATCAGAGTCCGGAAGAATATGGCCGAGATTACGCACACTGATTTTCCCGTGCTGGAGTCCAGTTGCAAGATAGTTGCTGTTTGGGGAGAGGGCAATTGACTCTATTGTTTCACTGTCCTCAATAGTTGGGCCAATCGGAGCCAATGTGGATGTGTCCAGGAATGAGATTGTGCGGCGTATATAGGTGGTGATGAATGTCCCATTGGTGGCTAGAACAATAGACTCGAGGCTGCCGCCAGTGAATTTCGGTGATTCGGCAGGCTGGGAGCCAGTAGAGACGTCGAAACACCTGATTTTGCTGTCGCTCGATGTGGCAAAAATCTGCTGACCGTCGTTCGACCACACAAGCGGAGTGATTGCCCGGTAGGTGGGCATGGTGTTTTTGATATTGATGAGCTGATCACCATTGCGACTGTCGAAGATGCGAATGGAGTTCAGCATGCAAGCACTCGCGATGTGCTCGCCATCTGGGGAGAATTTGACTGCAGTGACATTGTTGTCATGTTTGAGCGGGCCAACGAGTCTCTCCCCGCTTGTGATGCTCCAGATGCTCGCTTGGTTGTCAGGCTCTGCGGTCCCAGTGGCGAATCTGGTCGAGTCTGGGGAGACGTCCACTGTGTATACCCTGCCTTTCACGTTGATGAGCTTTTCATGCATCCCTGTGTCCCACACGTTTGCCCCGTCCGTAGTCCCACACACTATCCACTTTTCATCCCTCGACGCAGAAATAGCACGCAATTCCATTCCCATTTGCCTTCCGACTTCTTGACCGTCTGCCAGTCGCCATCGTCGAATCCCATCGTCGCCCCCACCCAAAATATGCATCCCGTCAGGGTGGAACGCGACTACCCACACTGCACTAGAGCCGCCAGTGTCAAGTACCATTGTTGGGTCTTACTAGATTGTCAGCATCGTACAATCGTTCCTCGGAACTGCTACGCACCGGTCTTTGTTGACGACATCCTTGTACACAGTCGTGGGCTTCGAAGAGTGAAAGAACGTGTTTCGGTTTACTTATAGCGTGCACGGTTGCACAAAACGTTTCCTTATTCTCAATATGGATATGTCCTCGCAAGTGCCTGGTGTCTTTAGCGCTTATTCTTACTCGAATCCTAGCTAGGTGACCTCGTTGCTACGACCAGGCAAGCAATCTAGATCGGCGAAACCTTCTCTCGTCGCCGAGAGTAGTCTTGGTCTACGACGTGCAAGCTCGAGTGCTCGTCGTATCTCGGCTTCAGGACTTGGTTCATGACGAGCGTACAATCCGCGTTAGACCCACTCGTGACATACTGCGGACAAAACCTGTGCGCATTCCAGGATGTTCTGGAATAGCGAGCGCTCAAGCGCTCA